>JAHREE010150540.1:115002-146006 GCA_033628505.1 Tringa tobata
CGGCCCCGGGAGCATCCACCCGCCGGCCCCCCACGCCCCCCTCCCGGAGCCAGCCTGATCCTGACGCAGAGTCCGGGCACCCGACAGCGCTCCAGAACGCGTCAAACCGGACAAACTCCTGCAAACAGATGGGTTCCCAAGCTAACATTTCCTCCCTTCGACACCCAGCAGTCAGGCTGTCCTTACAGATGGGCACCCCCATCTCATCTGAGCCTCATGCCGGGCTCCAGCCGCAGAGCGGCTCCCCCAGTTAAAGCAAAGCAATAGGAACACAGCAGCAGCCTGGCTGGGGAGAGCTGTGCCAGGCATCACAGACCCAGCATCTGGCTGCTGGTGAACAGCGATTATCTCCAAGCCCACTGAAGAGATAACAGAACTTGAATGAGCAATGCAAGAACACCAGAAACCTGACCTCTGGAGACCTATTTCCAGCTCTATTTTCAGATAAATGTTCAAACCATTTCCTAAGAACCTTGCAACTCATTTCATAACCAGTATCAGCATCTGGCTCAGTTAGCCCCCAAGACACTTGAGAGAGAAGCATACTTCCCTGCTCCTGCTCTACCGGGCTTAGGCCTATCGGTCCAAAGGAAGAATATATAGATCACTCCATGGCCATGGTGATCTTTTTCCACAGCAAGCACTGAAACCACTACCAGGGCCCTGCCTGCCTTACACAAGATTCCAGTTTAGATTCCAGAATTAACTGTGAAAGCTGGAGATGTCCTGCCTGCCCTAGACCAAGTCTCCCTCTCAGTGGTCCTCCAAGGGCTGCCAGAGACAATAGAATACTCAGGAATAAAAATACTATAGAATTGCAAGAAATCTAAAAAAAAAAAAAAAAAAAATAGAACTTTTTCCTCTGTACCTTTCACATCTCTGAACCTGAGGAAAAATTAATGCACTGGAGTCAAACACCTTTCATTTCTGTATGTTTTGAACAGGTAACACAGCCTCATCTTAACACCCTATTTAAAAACAGCAAAGATTAAAAAATTCTCAAGGGACAGACTATTGAAGAGAACAGTTCCATGCTATGGGAGCTGCTGGACTACTCCATTACCTCTGTCACGTCCCAGCCTTCTGCTTGACAGTTCCAACACACAGGCAGTAACACCAGCTACTTGATGATGCCAGTTAGTCTGCTGCGGTGGCTGGGAACCACTCCCAATGGGCTGGAGCCTCTGTGGCGAGCACTGAGAGAGAACAGAGCCTTCTGGATTCTGCTTTCACCTCCAACACAAAAGTCACTGCAGGAAGTGGCTCTGCAGATCCACGCTCAATGACTTGACAGTCAAATCAGACACCTAACAGATGGCAACGGACAGGGATCTCTTCCAGTCACCAGAACCATCCCTGCAGCATAACCTCCGAGCCACAGGAATACAGCAACAGCTGCAATGAAGTGATCGAGCACTTCTTTTTAATAGACATAATTGGATTACTTAAATCCTGGGACAACGTGTTGGAGTGTTCTCTGAAAGATCTGCAACAAGGCAAGGCAAGCCTTCCAGTGGCCCAGAGGGGCAGCTGGTTCTGGTCAACAATATAAACACACACAGGTAATAGTCAACACTTTCAAGCATGATTCTCAACTGAGATACTTAAAAGTGTTTTATCTTTGGAAAGAAAATGATAGTTCGGTCTGAAGCCAGCTTCTTTAGTTGAAAAAGCCAGGGTTCTGAAAAGGAATACAAGTTCCCACTGCCTTCTTTGAAAGCAAGTGAAGAGCTGACCCCGAGTCAAGTTGACCCTTTTTCTGGTTTGGTGGAAAGTGAAAGGTTTTTTTGAAATGTGTACTACATAACATGGAATGAGAATCTATGGATTTACATTTGTTTAATTCAGGAACTAGTGGATTGAGTCTTCTGGAAACTATAAAGACTACCTCAAGGTAAAAGCACCTTTGGATTTATGTCAGTGCCAGGATTACAGTGAAGATCAGTTCTATATATGCTGAAGAAGGGGCCATGGTCAAATGGCTACATCCACCCATTGACACTGGGATCTTAATCAGTTCAGATCTATCGAGCACTACATGTGACTTCAGCAAAGGCTCATCAGGGAATTCATGGATTCTGACAGCAGCCAGAGGACTGTGAAAGAAGTGATCATAGAGATGTGGAAAAGTCAATCACTGCATAGATTGGACTGGGTATATCCCATCTTTGGATGCAGGAAAGCTCAGCTCCTCACCCCAGTCAATCCCATAGAACAGAAGAATTCCAAGTTTCCTTCTATGAAATGTTTGCCTCAAAGAACAGAAACAGGCCTGCTTACTGACCTCTTTCATGCTGCTGCTTCTTGGTGCTGTTATAACTGGTTCTGCCACTTGTAGGTAATGATCAATCATTTTAGTCAATCTGGTTTGATAGTTTTAACTAAAACTATTGGGATAGCAGCCAGAACACAGCCCACCATGCCTCCATGTATTCTTTATTCTTGCCTGTAAAGAGTGGAGAAGATGCAGAAAAGCCCATTCCGTACCACACCTGTTCATCCCTACCCCCTCACCTGACAGAGCCTGGCCTCAAAAACCTTCTCATGACCCTTAATCCTTAGGGACTTTAGACTGGGAACACTGGGTCAGGCCCTGAGCCCATCTAGCCCACAGCCACCAGTGGACAGCTAGGGAAAGATTGATTTACCTCCAATTATATCTCTCAGCTCCTGGCAGATGCCCTCACTCACCAACAGAGGTGGTTTCTGCATCTTTATGTAGAAATTGCATGAACTTCTGGATTGCATTCCAAAGCTATGTATACTTTTGAACTCTGTGGTGATTGTTTAGCGATGCATCATGCATAAAGATTACTTCATCTTGTATATTCAGTGTGTAATTTTTAATTTCATAGAATCATAGAATCGTCCAGGACGGAAGGGACCTCCAAAGGTCATCTAGTCCGGCCTCCCTGCAGTCAGCAGGGATACCCCCAACTAGACACTAAATGTAACAACTGTGGAATAGTATATTCAATTAGCTTTAGAAAATGTTTTAGCCACCAGTTAGGAAAAGCTTACTGATTTCCACTAAATCATAGAAGTCTATTATAGTGTACTCCCTGGACACTACTACCCCTGCGCAAGAAAGAAGTGGGGTGACTCTACCCTGACGGCCTTTTTTTTGTGTGTGTGTATATATACAGGGCATATTTGTCCCCCTCCCTCCTAAACATGATTATACTACCTTTATTGTGTGTGCTCCCAGCTTCCTTTGCTCATCATCACTTCAGACTCATTGTCTCATCCCCTTTGCACCACAACAGACATTGGTAGAAACAGAGGAGATCATTACAACCACCTATTGTGCTTGTCATCCCACTATCACAGAATATTCTTGGTTGGAAGGGACCTTTGAGATCATTGAGTCCAACCACAAAAAAAACTAACAAACAACAACAAAAAAAAAAAAAAAACACCACACACCACCACAAACCAACACACACACCCCCCACACCCACCCACAGACAGACAAAACACAATAATCTTGGGCATTAGAGCATGCCATGAAGTGCCCCATCTACACGTTCCTTAAATACCTCCAGGGATGGTGACTCCACCACCTCCCTGGGAAGGCTGTTCCAGTGCCTGACTGCTCTCTCAGTAAAAGAATTCTTCCTGATATCTAATCTAAACCTCCCCTGCTGCAACTTCAGACCATTCCCTCTGCTCCTGTCATTATTCCCTTGGGAGAAGAGGCCAACCCCCACCTCTCTACACCCTCCTTTCAGGTAGTTGTAGAGGGCAATGAGGTCTCCCCTCAGCCTCCTCTTCTCCAAACTAAACATGCCCAGTTCCCTCAGTCTCTCCTTGTATGGCTTGTTCTCTAGACCCCTCACCAGCTTGGTGGCTCTCCTCTAGACACGCTCCAGCAGCTCAATGTCCTTCCTGTATACTATAACCAGTATAGCACAAGCTAGAGAGGGCTACACAGTCAAAGTCAACAGGAGTCAGAGGTAAAGAGCAAAGGAAACAAGGGGGCATGCAGAACGACTGCGAAACAAACATGCAGTCCCCTTTTTCAGCTTGCAGACACACAAGGTGAGCAAAGGACATCACTTAAAAGATGCTGCTTTGCGGCAGTGCTGAGGACAAAGCAGGAGGATGTATTTACTACTACTGCTACGTGTAAACTAGGCTTCTTAATATTCAAATTAACATCACCCACTGAAGTGTAAGAACTGCCCAGGTGGCAGCATATGGGCTGGACCTGGCCCACGGGGTAATTTCATCCAGCCTACAGCTTTTCAGGTCTTTCCTAGTAAACTTAGAGACACATGTCTATGTCACTCCAGAGAGCAGTGCAATGGGTGCAGGAAGGAAAGGAGGGGGTCTAGAACTGGTCTGTGTTGGAAATTGCTCTGCCATTTGTAGACTTTTCAGAAAACTTCAGGATCGTAGCTCTCCGCTACCACGTACAGTAAGGACATACACATAGGACATTCCACAGTGATGCACAGCTCTGCAGCCATCTCCTTTTCTATGCCCATCACAACAGTCACCAAATTTAGGCCCTAGAGGATATTTAGGGCAGCAAGATCTCCTTCTGTATTGATTTTCTTATATTGATTTAGCATATTCTATTTCAAGCAGCAAAATAAGATTTGATATAACTGTTTAATCGGGGCATTTACTGATATTAGTAATTGTTCCAAAATCCCTCCCTGTTAAGTCATGCAAGTACACTTTTAAGCATGAACTAGACCGATGTCTTTACCTCTATTAAATTTTTTAAATATATAAACAGGCCAATTCGTTATCTTCCCTCTATGATCTTGTTTTACAAGGAAATGTTATTGTTTCAATAATATCATATCATGCTCTTATTGCTCTTTTGCCTCAAGATCTCTGTATATGTCATAAAAACTCTTCAGTTTTCCAATAACTATTTCTGATGTAAATTCTCAACAGCAATCTCCCATGAAATTCCTGGCTGACAGCTGATGCATCTATTTTCTCCAATTTAGCTCTCCCTTCCTGCTTTTGGCTATGTGTTCAGCAGGAATGCATAATGAGGAATGCATCTTTTTGTACTTTGCAGGTGTTTTTTACAAAGACAAATTACTTATGAGGTATGGTGGTTTTCAGAAAGCACAGTTCTTTGATGTATACATACTGCTTGACCAGCAAGACACTTACTTAAAGCTGAAGAGGATCTTAAAACAGCTGCTGCTTTTACCATACTCCAGTTATTTAACTGGCCTAAAAAGTCTCCTGCACAGCAGTTCTTTGAGACGGCCCTCCTGCCTTCATGTGATCAGATAAGAGTTGTGGATAACCTCTTCTTTTTAGCTTTTAAAGAAAACAACAAATGATTATTAGCAAAAAGCCTCAAAATAGCTGTGAAAAGCAGAAGAAAAGGGGTGCTAGTAAGGAAAGCACTTACTGAGCTTCAAGCCTCTTCCAGTTCCTACAGAGGACACTGAGCTTCTAGTTTCTGCTTCCTACTTTCCAAAGCCAGGGAGACATACAGGGCTGTGATTGAGATTTTTCAGTCTCTCAGGAAACCAGGAGATTCACCTGGCAGTTATGGGACATCACAGACTGGACACCAGGACCACAGGGCAGGAATAAACAGAGGCTTAGGATTCAAAAGAAAAAAAGAAAAAGAAAAAAAAGAAATACCAAACCCAATCTCCCCATGTCTGCAAACCAACAACCCACCCCCACCACACCAAAAAAAATCCAAATCCAAGAGAAAAACAGCACTGTTACCAGTACTGAGGTAAGGCTCCTTGATGTTCAGTTCCAAGGACCAGTCAAACATCGACATTTAAAGGCACTATTACCCTCTGATGCAAGGACATATTTATATGAACTATTGAATTACAGAAGAGATGGATTTTTTTCCACTTATGCAAACAAAAAGTCTTCTCTGATTAGTCAGACAACAGTCACCGAACACTATGGTTTGAAACAAAGACCCTGTCTTTTGGCTGAGGAATTCTGTTCCCTGACCACGGGTTTTTGAAAAGGCCTCAGAGTTTCCCAGGATGTTCAGTGTAGTTCACTTCTGACTAGGCTATGGAATTAAACTGTTAACAATGCAAACACTCATTGCATCACTTTAATGAGAACAGAGATTCTAATGAATGGTATACTAGTTCTTAAAAGTGTCAGGACAAAGAATAACTATGGCCTGACCCAGCCACAGCCCTGGTATCTGAGCTATATGCTTTTATTAGGAAGGACAGGTATTTATTCCTCCGCACCTCTGCGTAAAAACCATACAGTTCTCAATGCACAGAACTCTAACCTCTCTGTTAGTCTGCATCCTAGGCTTGTGAGATCTCATTACACAGGACTGTCAAAGTAATTACAAGAGAAGCCGGCTGTCACCACAGCATGCCTGCCATGCAGGGAAGACTGCAGAGAAGCACAAGGATTTGTTTGCATCCCTCCTCTTGGAAGATTTTTTTTTCCTTTAACTATTCAGTCACTGACTTTCACAGGCTACCTGCTTTCAATAAACCAAAGGAACCAATTACTTGGTCAAGTCTCTGGCAAATCACTTCTAAAAATCCTCTTGGCTGTCCTCATTTCTGTCCAGGTACAGCAATTTTTACTGTTTTCTACACACTTTACTAGGATGTTTTTAAAGGATACTTTTGCATCTTTCTGTGCAACTATTTAATTAGTCTTTGTTACTTCCTATCTCCTTTCTTATTTACAGATATTTGTACCTTTTTATTCTTTATGGTTGCTGCCCTGGTTTGAGAAGTTTATAGGTGGATAGCATAAGTCATCCATTCAATTTAGTTCTTTACCAATCTCTTCACCAAGTATCGTTTTACTTCTGTGTAACTAGCATCCCAAATGCAGTCTGGGCCGGAGAGACCACCAGCACCCCTTACCAGCCTCTTTTCCAGTTCCTGCTTTAAACAAATTCATGAACCCTGTGAGTTTTCTGTAGCAACACTCTGGTCTCTCCTGTCCCAGAAAATAAGGTTTTAAAAATGGTGATCCTAATTTAACTCAGCAACTCAAAAGCTTTAGGGAAAGTGACAGAAGATGACCTGTCTAGAAATCTCAGTGGAAAGGATAAGGAGGTTTGTAAATCAAGGCTGTGAAACTAGAGCAAATATGAGCAGTACTAAAAGACCAGAAGGAATATGAAAAGAGGGATTGAGGCAAATACTGGGGCACAGGTGAGAACAGCGGGGTGTTCCCCGCACGGGTGCAGCATGGCTCCAGCGCCCAAAGCGGGGCAGAGGGAAGGGGGACAAGAAGCAAATCCTAGTGATTTCTTAGTGACACTGGGATCAAACCCACATGTCTTCCTAATAACCCTAACCCCACATTCAAGGGAAAACTTCTCCAAAAGTGTTTCCAATAAGCAGCATACATCTACCCGAAGAAAATCCCATGCCTTCCATGCAGCATTGGGGCTGGCTGTACCTCCCCAGCAGCCTCTGCCAGCATCAGCAGCCGATGAGCACCCACAGAGGCTCATCCCACGTGTCCCAGCAGACATACAGAGCAAAGCAGAAGGTACAAGCCAGGTCTAGCACTGAAAGCAAGAAAGAAGTGCATCCAAGGCAATTGTGAGGGAAGCTACAAGAGCCAAAATACAGTGCAGGATTCCTCTTCCTGCAGAGGGTATCTTTTTCTTCTGGACACATTTAACTGCCTCAGCTCACATCCCTTCCCTGAACCAGCCAGAAACCTCTTATAAAAGGCACCAGCTGCCCTGAGAAGGGTCAGATTCCTGGGAACTTGCTGTTCTAACTCTGTCTCCAAGGCCTGAACAGAGGCAAAAAGGCGCTAAGATCCTTACAAAGGAGCATGCCAGCCCAGAGGCAGCAGTTCACCAGACCTCGCTGGCTGTCCGGGGAAGAGGCTGGAGAGAGGACATAGTCTGACAGAGTCACAACAGGGTCCTAGGAGGCAGGCGACAAGCATCAGTGGCAGCAGTGAAGACGATGCAAATGGATGGCAGGAGCTAAGTCTGGCAGACAACCCAAAAAGAAGGCTGGAGAGAGGACAGGGTAGGATTTAGAACTGGCAATGGCACAGATAAAATTTCCAAGACAAAATACATTTGGGAAAGTTGACAATATTCTGAGTATACTGCCATGTTTATGTGACTCCGTCAAAGACTGTAGAGCACTTGCTTAAAAAAGGTACTGTTTTTATTAACCCATACCAGTCATTTTTCTCCTCAGTATGATCTTTAGAATTGGAAGGTGAGATGCTGAAATGCAGGCACTTTACTGCAAGCAATGCAAAACAGCTCTGCCATATTCCTGGAAGCTGCAGAACCCATACCCCGTCAGGTTCATGCAGATTTAATGGGCATTGTACAGAGGCTTCTCTCACAATGACTCCAAGACTGAAGGCAAGCAAAAAATTCTAAGAAAAACTAACAGCCACAGGATCTAGTTGCTACTACAGGCAAAGATACCACAAGAAATAACTGTATGCTATGATTACAGAACAGGAACTGTTCTTCCAGGCATATTTTAAATTTAAAGACATAAAATGTTAGTCTCTCCAAACTAGTGCTAGAAAATTGTATGTGTGTTTGGGATATTACAGTTACCGGCCCATTTGCTGCTTTTAAGGCCTACTAAGTCAAGAAACAGAAAATAGATGCAAAATAAGCAGGTGTTCCTTAAACATCGATCAAATAGGACATCCATTTTAGACACTATTCCCCCTGGGTTTATGCCCGTCTGTAGGATGAGGTCAGCACTGCAGCACATGCTTTCTTGCAAGGATGTAGCGCACATGAAACCAGAGATGAAAAACAAATGGAGGGGAGGAAAAAATTTTTTAAAAGAAAATCAATAACCACTTTGAATTATTCATCTCCATGAAGTAGGAATAAGAATGCAAGCAAATTCCATGTTTAGAACACTGATCCCAGGAGAAATTTCTTTAAAGGAGTCTAACCCAGATTTTCCTGTAGAATCACTAGTACTCAATAAGATCTTAGAGGCAAAGAGGTAGGATTAGGTCAAACCCAGACCATTCACCTACCTGAAGGCAAAGTAACATTGTGAACAGCCATAACCAATTTCCACACTAGCTACTGTCAAAGCAAACACAGACAAAATCCAGGACAGTCCTCAGTTTACAAAAAGTATGAGTGAAACTACTGAGAACTGAAAGAAAAATATGGCCCTGTCCTATTGTGTTGCTTAGGGATTTTTTTCCTGGTCTATTTTTTTTTTTTTAACCATGAGAAATTTAAGTCTTACCCAGTTTGTCTGTCCTAGAAAGTTCTAACGATAAAGACCAATATCACTGGGAGGGAAAATCCCACTGGTTTTAATGGATTCAAAATGCACTCCACCAAATCCATTTAACAGAGCACTGAGAAACCAAAATCATTGACTTATTCACAAGCTACTACTTCGAGGACAGACCGGTGTAGGCTTAGTATTTATTTTTACTAAAAAAAAAAAAACACCAAACCAAAAACAAAATAAGAAGATACCTACAGGACACAAAATACTAAAAAAAAAAAAAAAAGCTTCTTAGAATCATAGAATCATCTAGGTTGGAAGAGACCCTTGGGATCATCGAGTCCAACCATCTACCCTAATCTACAAAGTCCTCCCCTACACCATATCCCTCAGCACCACATCTAATCGTCTCTTAAACACATCCAGGGATGGTGACTCAACCACCTCCCTGGGCAGCCTATTCCAATGCCCGACCACCCTTTCCGTGAAGAACTCCTTCCTAATGTTCAGTCTAAACCTACCCTGTTGCAGCTTGAAGCCATTTCCTCTCGTTCTATCATTAATTACCTGTGAGAAGAGACCAGCACCAACCTCTCTACAGTGTCCTCTCAAGTAGTTGCAGAGAGTGATGAGGTCTCCCCTCAGCCTCCTCTTCCTCATACTAAACAGTCCCAGCTCCCTCAGCCTCCCCTCGTATGATTTATTCTCCAGGCCCTTCACCAGTTTCGTTGCCCTCCTCTGCACATGCTCCAGCACCTCGATATCTCTCTTGTGTTGAGGTGCCCAAAACTGGACACAATACTCGAGGTGTGGCCTCACCAGTGCTGAGTACAGAGGCACAATCACCTCCCTACTTCTGCTGGTCACGCTATTTCTAATACAAGCCAGAGGATTGTATTAGCCAGAGGATTATCTTTTACTGTGTGTGCTTGAAAAAAGGTCCAACCCTTTCCCAACAATCATTATTTTCCTTTTATATCAAATTAAAGGGTTAGTTATCTTCTCAAGGTCCATTCAATAGCACAACTAGTACATCATGCTGAACCATCACCACTTTCCTTGAAGGATTCAAAAGCCTGTTCCAAGACAAACCCACTTACTTGTAACTCTTTGCTTCCACATACACTTCAAGTATTTGAATTCCATGAACTGCCATCAACATTTAACCACAACAGTTAAATGGTCTAGTTTGAGAAGCAAGAGCAATAATTTAGTAGGGCAAGTTCTAACTTTAGGAAAGCTACCAGTGAATTCATGTCTGCAGTGATTTTAACTCTCGGAGCTTTGATCGAAGAAACTCACAAAATCAGGAAGTCAGTTATCTGCAGAGATAAAACTCAAAACTAAGGACAAACCACACCAAACATTATTTTCATCTGTGTTTTGTATAAGGACTGATTTTTTAGTAGAAAATAACTGTATTAGTCTATGCCTAGTTAAATAATCAACACAATCTGGTTTGTGAAGATTTATTCTCAAGTAATTATGTCTGCATCAGGAACTCTACTGCTAGCATTGTACTGGCAGTTTTGCTATGGGCTTCCCACCCACACAGTCCAAAGTGATGGCTGCAGAAAGAAGAAGGGTGGAGCACAAGTTACCTGTACTGGCTGGGTTTTCTGTCACAGCAGTGTCTCACTGCCTCTCTGCACACACAACACCTACAGCAGATAGCTCATTCTCTGCCATTTCCCCTCAAGACAGCAGGAACCTTTGGTTGAGCTGAATTTTTAATGAACGTGTATGCCCGCAGTACTCCCTTTAGAGGCAGCAGGTCAAAGAATCACAATCATATGCAAAACAAGAAATGACCTTGTGGTGACCACTGGACCACATAGGAACACTTATATTACCACATTTAGCCTCCAAGAAACCACATCTGCATGTGTCATTTTCATGCAGCACAGTCCCTGCTCCCCATGAAGTTTTTTATTCCAAGCTATACTCTGCAATTTTAGGAGCTGTTCTATCCCTCAACTTATGCCATTGGCCATCCTGAAGCAAGAATCAAGATCTGGACTATGACTCATGATTTTATGGGATGCTTGTTCAGGCAGCCAAGGACAGGTCCAATGCATTTGCATCATCAGGCAGAAGGAAGGAAAACAGTTCCACATTCTAGAGGACTGTTAGTTTATTATATTGGGAAGGTTAGCATCAGTTTTAAGTGATGGACAGCTGAAGAGCAGATCTTTGTTCAAGATATTTCTAGTGGAATCTCCTAACTTGTTATCAAGGAATTGATTACCTGCAAGAAAGTACACTAATTGTGAACTGAAACTCCTGATTAGTACCAAAACCATTGATCTGCCTACTCGACTAGGCACATTACAGACAAGAGCAGGAAATACACAACATACTTGTGCAACGCTGGTTATATTTTAGAAAACAGTAACTCCACAGCTGAGAATAGGGTACAGGAGCTCAGCTGAGTGTGGAGCTGGCTGTGGGTGTACTGCAGACTAACATTAGAGTTGGCAGGAACGTGGTCATTACAGAGACCACTCGAGGGGGTTTTTCTTGGGGTTTTTTTTTGGTCTAGGGTTTTAATTTTTGAAAAGCAGATTCCAAGATTCTAAAACTGAAAAGATCTTAATACAGTTACAAGCATTGTTTGAGGTCAAAACACCCCAAATTAGTTTGATTTGTACAACAGAACACATTATGAGATGAGAAGACAGGTGCAGGTAGTAGAATTTCTTCAAGAAGAGAACTCAGACCTAGTAGATACAGGCAGAATGCAATATAGTGGCGGGAAACCACAATAAACAAGTTCAACCTAGAAGGAAGGCACAGTTTTAACCACAGGTGGTAATTAACCACTGAAACTTATTACCCATTGTTAGACTGCTTTCAACCTGATACATTCAAATAAAAAACACCACCTCACCTTAAAGTCTGTATAACAAAACTTGTAGAATTCCCCCAAACCCCAACGTAAGTAATAGTTATAACATTTTTTTGGTTTAAAATAAAAATAGGAGACTGTCTTCAGGCCATGAATTTCTTCTTTGCAGTGCTCTTAGTTTTCCAAAGCTTGAACACAAGAATTGATTCATTTGTTCCGTTACTGCTTCATACAGGCCAGCAGGATAAAGCAAAAAGTAAAAATATTACAGATGGAATAGGGATCTGGTGTGGATCCTCTGCAGTAGCACATCCACCCTAGCAAGGAATCTGGAAAAGCTGATTGCTTTTGCACACAATCCCCTGAAGTTTCCAAATCAAGCAGTAAGGCATTCCAGTACAGACTAGAGCAAAAACAAGCTGGTACTTTGAAAGACAGATGCTTCTAGACACAAGCCCTTAGCTATCCCTGTTAACTCCACTTCAGAATTCATTATTTTCTAGCACAAAGACTATTTTGAAAGCACACTATCTCAGATTCCCCGGGAAAGAAGCAACACCAGATCAGGAAAGGAAAACAGTGCCTCCACCTGCAATGTGAAATTCTTACAGAGGGAGGAAAAAGACATCTGTTCCAGCAAAGCCATGGTTAATAGGGCAAGACAAAGTCTTGGAACAGAGCCAGTCAGGCTGAGGGACATCTGTTTTCTAAAGAGGTAGGAATTATGGCATTAAAATTACAATAGCACATGACAACAATTAATCTCACTGCAAAATAGGATTAAGAGGCTCCTTCCACAGTGGTTTTCACTCTTCTGAACCTGCAACTAGTACAAAAATTTCCCAAAATAGCAGCTAAGATCCCAGGTGTGATCACTTTGGGGCAATTCTGATAGGCTCCTTTGCCCCAGCTGGAGGCAGCAGGACATCCTTGTTGCTCCAGGGGCAGAGCTGCCACCAGCCTGGGGGTGCACCTGTGCCCATGACATGCCCCCTTCACCATGTCCAGCACACGGACACCACCGGCTGCTCTGCTCCACACCAGAGCAGTGAGACACTGCACTTCCATGGGCTCTGAGTGAGGAGGCTTTCCTTCACCTCATGCCCTGGGAAGCGCTGTTGAACCCACTGCCAACGCATTCCAGACGTGTCCATCAGTGCTTACAGGGTCACGGCGCAGCCCCGGCTCCACAGCCAGCACAGGAACACCCCAAGCCACTTACCTCCAACTCCTTAAGTGCAACTCTCCGGTATGCAGGAATTGAGAGCAGGAGGTCAGAGAGTCCCTCCTCAACCCACACCAATTCTAGGGATTCTTTAAAAGCAAATGAAGAGAGCTGGGGAACTGCACTCACAGCAAGGCAGAGGGGAACAGACCAAGAAATGTGTCAAAAAATTATACACAGATTATTTTCCTACTTAATCCTCCTTCCCCTTTGCTCATCTCGTTTGTCTTAGCAAGGTCCAGTTGACAAGGATTGGAAAGCCTGCTCTAAGCCACTGAAGCCAGGGACACTAGAGGAGAAAAGTGGCCAGAGCCACAGTAAAATAATGACACACTAATATATTAACCAGGTTTTATTACCAATCTCTAGATGTGACTGGTGCTAGAATCCCAGCAACATTCATAAGAAAGTCACCCAAAGATTGTATTAGCTTGTAATAAGTATCCCTAGCTTCAATGCTTCTGCTAAACACGGAACAACATGAAGACTCCAGAAGTGTGTTATTAGAACTAGTTGTACTGAGGAGGTCACTGTCACTGCAGCTGCTGTGCTTACAACATACATGGCCACCAAGAGAATGCTGCCTTTGTCAAGTTAAAGAAATGTCACTGCCACAAAAAAAACCCCAACAAACAAAACCAAAAAACAAAACTACAAATACACACCAATTTCCCCTCCCTCTCTCCCCCCCCAAGGTATTCTGTGTGCAACTACTGTAATGGACAACATTAAATAGTTATCAGAGCACTGTTAAAGAACTGTTCTGTATCACAAAGATCCTCCAAAACCTGTTATCCAGTGATGAAAGCTGCTAGTTTTATTAAGAAGTAAGTTTGAGAAAATAGTGAATTCAACAGCCCTTTGTTGTTTTTTCTGCTGGCATTGAGCAGAAGCACACGTCCATTCTCTTTTTTTGTCTTAACTGGTTCACTCAGAGCTATTGAGGAGTTATTTAAAAAATAATATAAACAGCTTATCAAAAAAGTAGAGAAGAGAATAAGGGGATAGTCAATGAAAGAAGAGAAAATGCTATTCTAGGCAAAAAATAGAAAGAAATAAAATGGGTTACACACTGAAACATGGCAGGTGTCTGCTGAGAAAAAAAAAATCTTACATAAGGTGCTAAAAACAGTGCCTGCAACCCTTGAAATGCCTGAGTTGTCAGAACAACAGAACTGGGTGTTCACCAAGGTCACAAAAGAAGCTTCTCTGCGTACCCGAACACCACTTCAGCTTCCCAGCAGAGGCCCAGGGTCCAGCTGTGCACCAACCCCCAGCCAGGTTTTATGGGTGCCACTCCAATTCCAGAGGATGCTGAAGTCTGGAGCACAGGTAGAAGGGTTTATTTTGTGGCAATGTCACTCGTGAACAACACCAGAGAATGAGAATTGAAAATCTTATATTTATTTTCAAGAACTACAAGAAGTCATATAAGCACCTTACCATAAATACGATCCACAATTATAGACAGGCAGCAGTACTGAGTATTCATTAAAATGGGGAATCCAGGATTTTGGTAAAGTTCTTATGTGACTGACCTGGTTCAGGGGTGATGTGGTTTTTTCCATTCTTTAGAAGTACAGCTTCATGAACTCTATTATCTTTACAAGGGTGAAAGATGATCTAGGATAGCACTGCATGCTGTTGCTGCTTATGAAGATAGCGCAAAGTGTTGTGTCTATCAATTCAGCTTTAGCTTAGATAATCAAAGTGATTAAGAGGTTTTAACAGCGGCATTATTAAAAGAGTCCTAAAAGTCCACAACTCTTCAATTTAGAAAGGAGCTTATTAAAACAAAATACATAAAAAATACAAAAGGGAGGGAGCTGTGAGGAGGAAGAAGGGCAATTGAAAGCAGTTAGGTTCATGTGCTCCACTGAATTGCATCTCTTGTTGCTACTTCTGGAGACAAAACATTGGGCTAGATAGACCACTTACCTGATTCAATGAGACACTGCCTTTCATTTTATTTGCTTTTAAAAAGCTGAGCATAATTTTCACCTTACTATGTAGCAGAGGAGCTTAACAGAACCAGAGCATCTACGAAAAACTTTCTTTCATAGGAATGATGCTTCACATGAGCAGATCCTGTATGATTTTACTGAAGCCTCAGCAGTTTCAGCTGTATAACACACACAGAGAAATGTCAGTTGCAAAGGGTCAGTTTAAAGCTCACATGAATTTTGGAGTAAGAGAAGCACCATTTGCACCTTCAGTCAGGAATCAACATTTGGACAGAGCATCATGAAAGCAAGAAACTGATGTTAAATTAACCTCTGCTTAGCTGAAGGGCAAGATAGCTAATTGGAGCTCTGGTTTCTTATCCTCACCAAGTACCTTTTTGGGTATCACAGGGAGAACCATAACGTGTACCTTATGAACAAAAGAACATTTTTAAATACACAAAAGGAAAACAAAAGATTAATCCTGATAACTTCCTAGTTTGGCCTACCAAAGAAGGTTCAGTATGCTGGCATCTAAAACATAAAATGCAGCCCAATATCATCAAAAAGAACTCAGAAGATATGTAGTTTCCAGAGGAGCTCTCTTGGTGTTAAAAAAAAGTCTGTCAAAGATGATAAAAGCAGCATTTTGAAATAAAGTTTTATATATGATCTTAAACGTTTTTGCTTTTGTGTTATCTCTTGTTTTAAAACAGCTCTGCAAGTCAAAGAGCCAGAAATATATTCATTAAGTATTTCTGTTCTGTGTTTCGAAGAAATGAAGAATATATTTTAGAGACACTGAAATTATTTTAACAGTAATGGTCACTTAAAGTGACACTAACTATTGTTAACTATATCATAACCTCAAGATCTCTCCCTAATGGTAAGTCTTAGCTCTATTCAGGAGTCAGTTCACTGCTCAGCAGCAGTCAAAAAGTGACTAGACATGTCAGAAATCAGGAAAAGAAGAAAAAAAGTCTTCACTTGTTCACTTGTATGACCATCTCGCCATTTCCAGCTCTGTTCTCAGCTTTCCTCCTCTGCATTGTACCGCACTTGAGATTCATTTGTTCCTCATCATCTCTAAATAG
Source organism: Tringa tobata (assembly GCA_033628505.1). Lineage (NCBI taxonomy): Eukaryota > Metazoa > Chordata > Aves > Charadriiformes > Scolopacidae > Tringa > Tringa tobata. The sequence continues at coordinate 131,304 of JAHREE010150540.1, forward strand.
ATCGAAAACTTGTCAGGAGGATAACTGTGCCCTCTCTGTTCTCACAGAGTACTGCAGTTACATTTTGATTTCAGCTTCAAACACTAAGCATTAACATAACACAAATACAGTTTGGAAATAACTACTGTAACTGAGTGAGAAATCACAGATAGGAAAGTCTTGAAATATTCAGATAGACTGCTTTAGTCATATTTTATTACCAGCCTTCATCTTTTGTTTCTTGCCAGTGGTGTCAAACTTTAGTGGTTGTTAAAAGCCTCCAGAGTAAGAAGCCTTCTGCATTAAATAGGAAGTAAAAGAACTACTTTGGCTTTCAAGTAACTGCTGTGCTCCAGCTGACTTTTCCCTAGTCACAGAGCGCAAACATTAACCATGAAGAAAATGATATTCTGAGATGAATGCACATCTGAAAAGAAGATTTTTATCCTCCAGAGACACTGCAAAGCATACAAGTATAGGGGCATATGCCCCTCACACTAGCCAGACTAGGAATTTTCAAGTAGCATGGAATCATAAAAACATGAACTAGGAGGGATTTCAGGAGATGCCCAGTACAGCCATCTGCTCAGAGGAGCTAACACCAAGCTATGAACACTAAGAGAAAAACCAGCTGCAGCCACTCTGTGCCCACAGCAGGAAGCAGAGGGCACCTACAGTGTAGAGATGAACAACTCTTACTGTTAAAAAGTTTCTAGTTTTATGTATGTCCATCTGGAACAGAATGGCAATGCACACACATCTTCATAGGGCTTTTACAAGATATGCAAGTTGCAACAGAAGTTAAAAAATAAATTAGAAAGATTCTTGAAGTAATCAGAAGAGCTGCTCAAGCAGAAGCAGGATAGCTAAAAGAGCCTTTGTTAAGACTGCTGCTGCCTTCCAAAGGGTATTATCTGATGGTACATACCATCAGATGATACATACCATCTTGAATTCAGTCAAGACTGTTCCCAGTTTACATTTAGAGCTTCTTCTAGATTATATTATCACTTGTGACCTGAAATTTCTCTTGTAGCAGTCTCCCCCACACCCTCCCCCTACTCAAGATCCACCACCACCAAGCAAATCCTGGGATTATAGCATAAGTCCTCAGTTTAAGCCTTTCAGCATTCATTTCTAAGCTACACTATCTCCTGCTGCAATCTTCAGCTGTATGGACTGTCGTCATTTTCTACAGCTCTAGACAGCTGCTTAATACATTTTAAATTGTGGCCATTATTCCCATGCTTATTCCTTTTGCCTCAGTATTCTTCAGTCCACAGATAGACCCCTTCTGAGGCATCATCTTGCTCTATTTCAAGATCCACGCTTACTGAATCAATCGATAAGAACGTGAAAGTATCTAGTTTGAGGCAAACCTGCTCTCTAAACCTTCATAATCCCAAAACCTGTCTCTGCCTGGCTCTTCTTGCCTTAAATGCTGCCATGGGACTCTATTAGAGAAATTACATATGCCTGGACACACTTGTCGCAAACAAAGTAGCTATCTGTAGCAACTGATCTGCTCCAAAGACCAGTCCGCTTTCCCTAGATCACCAGGCCAAAATATCTCACATCTATACCACTGACCACAGCAGAAGCAGGAACAGCTGAGAGCTAGCTATGCTTTTCCTTTCCCCAAAAAGTACTAGAGCAAGGAGATGCTGTGCAGAGTTAGCAGGGATGTGTAGTCCCACAGGAAATTCTGCAGATGTGTAATGATGGGGAGGGGCTCTGAGGAAGAGTGGCAGCGTATCTCATACCACCTTAAGCTGCAAGCCTCAAATTCGGGATCAAGTCTCTACAGACAATTCCAACTCCTTTATTGAAATCAGCTGACCTAAGTTGAGATGAGTTTGCCCTACAAAGAGAACCATCCCAAGCTGTTTAATATGATTATGATCCTTAGCGATATCACAATATCCAAAAAGCAGCACAGGAAGAGATTTTAGCAGTGTTACCCACTGTTAGCAGAGAGACTACAGTTAGCTCTAAGTCACACTGCCTTTTCCTGAGGAAAGAAATGACTACCACCCACTTCTCTCCCTGCCTCTTCTCAACCAGGTGGCTTCCAAAGGTATTGAACTAATGAAGATATTACTTCTGTTATGCAAACTGCCTCCATCATCTTCCAGAAAACAAGCGCCTCTGGAAAGAGACTTGTCCAAACAGCCACATTGAACAATCCTGAAGCATAAGGGTACCTTTATTCAACAGACCCATAGGACAAACTCAGGCACAAAGGCAAGACCTCCTAAGGGGGGTTAGAGACTTGTCTGTTTGGAGGATCTCTGTAAATAAGAGTTGTAAGTCAGGACATAAAACCCAGTCTTTTTAGACAGTGTCAGTCAAAATTCACCTGTGCTGCTCCAACTGACCATTAGCACTTCTGTAGTTGTTGCCCGAGTCATCGCTAACTCATTCAGGTATAATAGAGCTGTTCATACTAAACGGAGTTAGGAATCCATGCCAGGAGTTACTTTTACAGAGTACAGGAGGAGAGCACCCTCCCTCAGATTAGATTATGAAACTTGATAGAAAATAAATTATTTGGTGTATCGCTTTTGAAGAGATAACACTATTGGGAAATATTTTACACAGCAAGAACTACACCTGCATAAACAAAACCTACTCTTGAATTGCAGCACCTCAAGAGGCTGTTTATACAGACTATTCTTCAATATATCCTGCATCCATATTTGCTATAGGATAAACTACAATTGCACTTGATCCCAGGTAACAAACATTTTGTTGAAGAGAGAGGGACAGACTGGTCAGGGACAGTGCACATGCAAATTCCTACAGGAGAAGCTGGGAATTGTCCTAGAACATAGAGTGCCTCTGGTTGGTGTCTAAACTCTGTCACTGCTTCTCCACAGTGTTAGTGGAGTACAGTACCACCGGAACCTTAAAGAACAATTTGAGCCAAATCCAGAACTTTCTCCATTGCACACTGGTTAATACATAGCAACATGTGAAATCCCTACATCAAGGAAGAAGATGAACACGCGTGTTTCTTCAGCTCTGCCAGATCCTGCAGATAGCCATGGCTGGTTAAAAGCTGCACTGTGGCACTAGAACTTATGTAGAAAGGAAGATAGATACCAGTTTTCCACCTTGCACTGTCAGAAGATAGAAGACAGACTCACAGATCACAAACATTTCTACTAAAGTGACAGGCCATTGTTCTGTCACTTAGTTGAGAGACCAGTATCTGTCAATTTAAAGCACAGTTATAATAATTAATCTGTATTTCTAAGTAGATGAGAAAATTACTGCTACTGATCAGCAAGTTTGTCAGTGAAACATGCAAACATACCATAGAATTGCTCATGTTACTGGAATCCTATCCATTTCTATACATGCCTTAGCTCTTTCCTGAGCAAACCCTTATCACATGCCTGTCCAATGCTAAGCATTGGGCAAACAACTCATTAATTCAATTTGACATTCTAAGTCACAATCAGCTTTATTCTGGTGTTTTGTTTTTAACTTTTCTTTTGGGTTTGAAAAAAAAAGTTAATGCTGATAAACCAAAAAGCTGACCTTTGACTTCTGAAGAAAACTGCGCCAGGTGTCGGGTCACAAAGAGTCTCAGTTGCTGATTCAGGTCACAGGACAGAATGTTAATGTTCCAGGAACGAATTCCTGCCAAACAACAACAGAAAAAAAAAAGAGAAAAAAAGGAAGTAAGTGAGCTGTTACTACATTTACTCCAAAAGCAGAATTGGAGACAGAAGTTAACAGGACACACAAGGACCAGTGATGCTCTTCCAAAAGAGCATACTTAGGAGGAAGTCTTCAGAAGCAGAGGGCTACTTAAGATGCTTACCTTCCATATAACACCTATCCCCAAAGTACATGCAGTGAGCAAGCCTTGAGTCAACTTGGGCTTTGCACAAGTGAAATCAACAAGCTACAAGGAGTTGACGCTAAATAAATTACACCACTGCCTAACCAAGCAACCCATGTTTGTTATATTGGTTCTACATCTCCTCCATTATCCAGCATTGGTCACTAGTCTACTGGATGGTTAAACTACTAAGCAGCTCAGAGACACCAGCTTCTCTGCTCTTATACCCTGTGCATCCTCCAAGTTACAAAGGCTACCCCACAATTCACTCTGTGTAATCACTCCTTCAAAGCCTGTGATCCCACTGAGACCCTTTGAGTTTGCTCTTTAATCTATATAATCTTTGTAAGCTAATCGCCTTCATATCACAGCAGGAAGCAGTATCTGCTCCCAGAGCAAGTAGCACCATGCCATGTTGGGGAAGTCACCTTCAGTGTTAGCAGTGGTACATTCTGGATGACACCAAACACCTCAGATCTTCACATCCCAGTAAGGAGCAGCCTCTCCTAGATGGTGTGATACTACACAGGCTCCATGAACAAAACCAGGATATCAGCGTGAATCACTACTCCAGCCTCTTGTGCTGCTGTCTGCTGAAGTACAGCCATTGAAGGCCAGTGCCACAGACTTCTAAGAGTTAACTGAAACAAGAAGTTCAGCTCCAGAGTTTATTGATGTGGTCCTCACTGAGAGATCTTCCACCATCTCCCAGAGACACATTCTCTCTTGCATAAAATACAAAGTCTTATTGCATCTGATATCTGCCTTCTTTCAAGTGAAGCATGTTGATTTTTCATGAAGGTATTCCCAGTTACTGCCGTTCTAGTTCTCCGGCAGAGTAGCTCCGTGTTGTGCAATGGTTGGTGAGAAAGAGGATTTTTTTAGGATGCAAGCTCCAGCTCCAGCTTTCTACAGGTAACCAAGACAGAGTTAGTAATCACTGCGTCACACAGTTCAGTAGTCTCAAGGCCTGTAGAATCTACAGCAGCTCAAGAAAACTTTGTTCTTAGCGTCTTCTTCTGGTGACAGCTGACACAGAGTAATATAGCTTATTTATTACCTGACAGTCTGCATTGAAAATTGCACAAAAACCTCTCAGTAAACCCTCTGAACATCAGGGGGGTCATGGGGAGGGGAGGAAAATAAAACAACTTGCCGTACATTCAGTGTCACAGAAGATCTATTCCTTTCAGTTTGGGCATGGAATAGGAACAAATGAAACATGTAATAAAAGACATGGAGCAAGAAGGTGAACAAAATGTTTTTCTGTGCTATACTCTTGGAAAGCATGATTGTTTAAACAAATGTCCAATATAAATGCATCTTAATGCAGTACTGATGAGCACTCTGACCTGAACAGGAACAAGGTGGCACTCTGCAGGGCAAATCCTGCTGACTCTAGCTGCTGTGTCACTACTGTGGTGTCCTACTGCAGCAATAAATGCTATTTGAGGCACTTCTATATCCTCTAGGATGCAGAAAGAAGAGATCCTCTTTCAGAGCAAGGAAAGGGAAGAGTGAAATTATCATCTTGCTCATCCTCCTACTTGCAGCAATTTATTCTACATTTTTTCCCTCCAGGTAGTCTGAAGTTACTCCAAAGCAATTTATCATTCCGTGGCACAGGAGCCAGAACATTGTCCTTGCCGATTAGGATCCTCTCTACCTCCCAGTACAAGAGTATCCAGAGCAGACTCTACCATAATAAGGTTTCTAAATATTCATGCTCTTTGCACAGTCCCATGGCACACCACGCAACTCGTCAGTTTTCCATCTCTTCCCTTATGACCTTGTGAACTTTTTTTAATTTCCTGCAGAGGTAATTGGCTTATAAGATCTGTCATTTCCCCCTAATACCAGACCTAGTCTTCCAGATATTGTTTCAAAACTGGACAAAGTCATACAGGAATAGAAAAATATGACCAGTATTTATTAGGCAACATTTTAGAATAAGTGTTATTCAGGCATCCCACAGACAAATAATGCCACTGCCTAAGAAGTGCTACACATGGAAACAAGCAGGTTCCCATGATGTCCTATATTCATTATTCCATTCTCCTGAACCACGGTATACGGAGAAGTCTGAGAAAGCACACTTTTTGAATCAGCCAGAACAAGAGATTTATTCACTGAAAAAATCTTTTTTGTGGTGGTTTTTCTTTTCTGCTTTTGTTTGGGTGGGGGTTTCTGGGGTTTTTTTGGTTGCTTTTTTTTTTTTTTTGCACAGACAGGGCGCCACAGCCAACAGAACAAAGACACAAAACAAAACCTACCTTTTTCATCCTTTATAAAACCCTATTGACATGTATATGTGACACTTGGGACCAACTTTACTTGCCAACTTCATTTGCCAGTGTTGTTAATCTATGGTTATCAGGGCTATAAGCCACTTTCCAAGCTGCAGAAAAATGCTTCTCTGAAGGGCAGGAGCATTTTGTTATTTACACTGCTTTGTTTCCCAAGGAAATAAAATTATCTGCTCAGCAGCCTGTCCTACTGTCACACAAACCTCACATGAACACTCTCCAGCAAGCTATCACTTAAGAAATAGGAATCATCATGTGTGTACCCTTTCCACATTTCCTGAACTCCCTGAATCAAGAGTCTCCAACATTATAGTATGCTCTGTTGACAGATCTCACAAGCCTGCTGTCATTTTAACCATTCTTACTTTTTTTTATTAGTTCACAGTCTGATCTGTCACTATTTCAAATATTCAGATAATAGATAAGGATGGAAGTTGGCACACCAGTTAAGTGTAGTGCCAAGCAAAATGATCCTCCTGCTTTCCACACAACAGATATGCCAATAAATAATAATTATTATAATTACAATAACCTACTATTGTAATAGTAGGTAATAACCTATTATAATTACAATACTCCTACTGAATAAAGTCATCCCTTGGAAAAGGGATTGAAACATTGCCCTCAAAGTAGCTGGTAAATGGCCTGCCAGCAGAGATAGATGGAAAAGATGATGAAATGGAGAAATTGGACAAGATTTGACATCTCTACATCCATTCCCTCCCAAGTTGCACTGTCCATCTGTTCTTCAGTACTGTTGATGCTTGGAAGGAAAACAGTCACAGAAGTATCTCCAAATAACACAGTTTGGCCAATGGTTACAGTTGTCACCATTGGCACCTTTCAAACCGATGTGTCTTGGCAATGGGGGGCACAACTGCATACAACGTCTAAAGGCTGTTACTGTTTCTCAGAGGTGTGCTAATCTACTTATTGGAACAGGGAGTCCCCTTAAGGTCCTGAAGTACCTGACAACCTCTCCTTTCCCTCTTTTTCTTTAGAGACCATCAGAAACCTCCACAACCACCATCTCCCACTTTCTTCCCCCTCACTTAAAAGCAACACTGCGTCTAATACACAGAGACTCCTTCATTGTCAAGGCCTCTGGGCGCGACCACAAACAGCCAACAAAGGAGCAAAGTGTTATGGCATGGTGTCGCTCCTGGAGCGGTTCCCGCCACCGCTGTGGCTCGTCCCCCCTCAGCCCCGCTGGCCCCACAGGGCCCTCCCTGCGGCCCTCCCTCCCCTGGCACCGCAAGGAGGGCCCGGCCAGGCGAACCCTCCACCAACAGCACAGAAGTTCGGGCTAAAACGGAAATAAGATATAATCCACTGACCCGCTAATAAAATAGAAACTTGGGGAAATTAGAACCATAAAACGTCTTCAAGCTTTAAGACATCCAAACCCGGCGTTAAGCGCATTTCACTCGTGCAAATGAAGGAGCGCTCGGGAGAGTGCAGATGTAGCTGTTTTGCCCGGCCGCCTGAGGACCGCGGGAGCGGGGCCTGCCCAGCGCCATCTGTCACCGGGCTCCTCCTGGCGGGAGCTGAGGCCCCGGCCACCGCAACACCGCCCGCGCCACCCCTGCGGCTGCGCCACCGGCCACGCCCGGGCTGCTCCCGCGGCACCGCGGCCCCCGCTGCCTCGAGCAAAGCGCAGCGCGCCCCTCGACTGCATCCCGCCGGCCTCCTCCCCCGCCCGCAGCGCCGGCCCTCCGGGAGCCTGCGGCGGTGCCGCAGAGCAGGGCAGGCACCGGCAGCTCCGCCTCGGGCCGAGCGGGCTCGCAGCCCCCGCGGCGCCCGGCCCTGCGGCGAGTCCCTCGGCCGCCCCCCGCTCACCGCGCTCCAGGGCGGCGCGCAGCGCCCCGCGCTCCGGCTCCGTCCCGACCTCCCCGATCACGGCCAGCAGAGCGTGCCTCTGCGACTCCCGCCGCTGCCCGCCCGCCGGCCCGGGCGCTGCCGTCTCCATAGCGACCGGCCCGGCCGCGGTCTCCATGGCAACCCCGGCGGCCGCTGCTGCAGCGCGCGCTGACTGGCGCACGGCTCTTAAAGCGCCCGGAGCCCCTCCCCGATTGGCCGAGCTGGCACGTGCTCCTGCCCTACTGCGGCGGAGGGGGCGTGGCCTTCGCAGCTCGCGCTCGGCCGGTGCTGGGGCCCGGCTCTGGGAGCCCCCGGTTCGCTCACGCGCGGGCGGCGCTGCCCCCTTCTTCCCCCCCCGACCCGTCGGCAGGCGCGGAGCGCAGCCCTGGCAGGACAGCGGGTCCGGGAGCTCCAGCGGCCGCGGGGAGCGGGGCTGCGGTCGCTGCGTGGGCAGGAGGGCCGTTGCCGCGCTGAGGTCTCGCCGGCCGCCGGAGGAGAGCTGGGAGCGGGGCTCCTGGTACTCTCCCGGCTGGAGAGTGAGGCAGGTACCTGAACACAGAAATCCACCGGGATTTTTAAACGCCCTGCGTTGAGTTGTTGCAGTATCTGCAATAAAATCACAGAGGAGGGCAGTGCTAAGAGACGCCCCGGTTTGGCGTCACCGCTCACGTCCCCTCAGTCTCCTCCATCGCCTGGCAGCAAGCACAACCATCAGAGCTTCATCCCTTCCCAGTGGCTCTCTCTCCTGCCTAATTAAAGTGTAATGGTCTCTAACGGTAAGTGATGAGATTTTCTAGATTCCAGAAACGTGAGCTACAAGAAAAATCTCAGAGGTTTGCTAGCCACTGGCACGTGAGCTGTGACAGCCAGGGATGAGCTCCTAATACCCCGGGGATGCCTTGGTTCAGGGCACGATCCGTGTCTCCGACAGCCAGTTCCAGCCACATCCTCAGAGCACGCCAGTGCAGTACGTGGAAAAGCTGAGCAAACTTAAAGTGCGGGACTTCTATGTGCTGGACAAGGGACAGCCACCGGATAGGAGTTTCAGATAAAAAAGGCAAAGAAAGGGAGATCCATCCTGTGCTGATGCAGATGGGTAGAGAAAAAGCGACCCAGCTATCGTAAACCAAGAGCCAAGTCAGCAACAACCAGCAGCGTTTCCTAACTCAGTGTCAGTCTCAGCCCCTGCACTCTGCCGGGTTCCCACAGAGCAGAGCCAGGCTCAGGAGGTTTTGGAGGGTAGAGAATGCAGGGTCCTGCCCTCTTCTGTTCCTTTGTGCCCACCATGCCTGCAGCGAGGATGCAGCTGAAACCTCAGAAGGTTCAGACAGTCAGATTTTGGCAAGCATATGTGAATCTATAGCGTCATAAGACTCTGACAGAAGATAATCGGGAAAAAAGCCAATGACAGAAAGGGGGAAAAATCCAGAATAATTATCTCTGCAAGCTACAGCTGATGTTACTAGCTTAGAGAGTTTTCTCAAATTGAGGTCTTTAATCAAAAGGTCCTTTAGCTCTTAACAGACAACTTAGGAGATGATGCAAAAAGTCTTTTTCACATTAAATTGTGGTGACACCACTGGCTACAATCTTTATGAAATAAATCTCATAAACAGAACTACTGCATAAAAAGGCTTGAGTTTATTTCTGTGTCATGTAATGCTTGCATAGCAGCATTAATTTAGTTTGTCTCAAGGGATTGCACTGAAGCAGGTAAATATGTGAATAAACTTGCAAATAAACACCAGTGTACAATAAATTCTGTCATGAAAATAGGATTGTAGATCTCAGAGGGAAAACATGATGACAAAACATAAAGATGAACGACTGTCAGAGATTTTCATACCAGCTGGTAGAAGTGCATTCTGTTTTCAGGTGATTCAGTCCTAATACTTGCTGGTTATTTTTGACACGGTAGCCTTCCAGAGCTGCAGCTTTTCACTGCAGTGCAGAGACGCTCCTCCAGCTGGCCTTCTGCCAGGGAGGAGAGAAACAGGAGACACGCAAACTGGAGTGAAAGCTCAAAAAAAATACCCCAGCCTGGTTCTGTACCATAGATACTAGAACTTCTAAGGAAGGCTGTTTACAATTAAGAGGTGCGGTTTTATGATGTGACCAGTTTGTGTTCTTCCACTCTACCACCAAATGATAGAACAACGATATTTCTGTCACTTTCTGATGTGAATCAGAGCTGTCAGTAGAATTGGGATGGCTTGAGTCCTAGTGCGTGTTCACTGCATAAGGTGGTGAAATGAGGGATTTCCAGCCTACTAAGTTCCTGCTTTTCCCTGTAAATTCACACTCGGGACCCACATAACAGATCTGTATGGCAATTATGGTGTAAGTTTCTGCTTTCATGCACTGCAGCAGTAGCTGGCACCCCCATGAAATATCACAAGCTGTCTGGCTGATTACAGATATTAGAGGTCCTGACAGACATCACAGAACGAGAGGTGGCAAAAGCAGACGAAAGAATTACTTCTAAACAGTGAAGGATGATGAATTACAGGTAAATGACCATTACAAAAATGGATTTAGTAAGTAGGCTCAAAATAGCATAAAAAGGATCTTCATAATATGACGGGAAGTACAATCTACACAATTTCAGTTTCTCAGCCCTTTACCCTGGGATAGTGACTTCCTGCTAATAATGCCCCTATGAGTAAAAATACTTCTGGGAACCACAGATCTATGGCAGTATCTGAATGAGAATACTGCCTTTAACTGAGGTAAAATATAATGTCATTTTGGCTGTGGCATTTCTAAGAAGCAGGGAAAAATAGGTGACTGCCTAAAGGGACTTTGTTGAGGCCTGGATCTCTCCTGTGGTGTACATGGCTGTCCTTACCTGACTTCGGTAATGCTTCTGCATGGAGACGGAGCCTTGTGGCCCTCTGTAGTGTCACTTCCAGGATGTATGGTGAAATACAGAAACAGAGGGCTAAGCCCTTCAGTTTGACCAAACCTCATATATTTTTCCTTCTATTTAACCCCATGGGTGATTTATCAGATTTAGAGCAGTACTCCTGTTCCTCCCACTCTTGTCTTAGAGAAGGTGTGGCAAGATACTGAGTGTATCAAGACTAGGATCTAAATGCCTATGAAATCATCACGTATATTCATTGTGTCATTTCCAGTGATGCAGAGCTTTGGAATTAAAGTAGATGTTTATCAGACCAAGAAAGGTACTATTTCCTGCTAAAGTAGAAATTCCTCTTTGAAGACGTGATTTTTAGTCACTTAAATATTCAATATGAAGTGGCTAGAATTGTTACCTTTTTTTTCGTCTTTCCTGATAACTCAAACCAGTTGAAATAATGTAGCTGAAACAGTCAGGCAAAGCACAAGCATAAAAAATGAGCATAAATGGAATATTACTAAGATTTTTTGCAGACTGAACGCTGCAAAGAAACGCTCCACTTCCCACAGTAAGTGTGTAGATGTCTGCCACAACTGCCCTTGCTCAGGAAAGCCATGCAGGGACTTCAAGATTTCTCCAGAAGAAGGTGCAGAGAAACTACGTGATCCTGGCTTGTAGTGAAATGGCTGAATTGCAGTCTCACATGGTGCATTTTATGTTACTGAATATGTCAGGAATATTCAAAGGAAGTGATATGCGGGTCAATAAGTAAAAGGTACACATAAGAAGGAAGTTAATTTGCAGAGGCAATCTTAGCCATGTAAAGCTTGCATGATTAAATATCTGTCCTTTTTCTGTTGTGTTCATATGGTGAATATTTCTTTGTGGTCAGTCTTTCACAAATTAAGAATATAGATGCACTGCAGTAATGGTAAGAGCCTTTGCCTGAAGGCCACAGGAGAGCAGTCAACTGCATTGTCGTTCAAGGTTGATGCTGTCCCACTGTGTCTGCTGCTCCTGGAGCACACGCTCTCCCCTATTTCAGTGTCAAACCCTTCCCCCTCATCCCATCGCTCCCCTCCCTCATCAGGAGTCCCTCCCCAGCTTTCCTGGAGCCCCTTGAGGGACTGGAAGGGGCTCCAAGGTCTCCCTGGAGCCTTCTCTTCTCCAGGCTGAACCCCCCCAACTCTCTCAGCCCCCCCTCACAGCAGAGGGGCTCCAGCCCTCCCAGCATCTCTGTGGCCTCCTCTGGCTCCGCTCCAACAGGTCCACATCCTTCTGACGTTGGTGGTCCCAGAGGTGGAGGCAGCACTGGGCGGGTGGTAGCAGTGTGCTGGACATGCTGTCCAGAAGGATACCATGAAAGAGAGTATCAAAAGCTTTGCTAAATAAAACCCCCAAACATATCCACTGTCTTCCCTCCACCTACCGGTAACGGTCACCTTGTCACAGAAGGACATTGAGTTTGTGAGGCACACATTAGCCATCTGCTTCCTGGAGCTGCCTGTTGGAACAAAGGTTCCCAATCTTTTCACAGCCAAACCCCATCTAAGGAACTGGTATTTATTTAAAACCAGAGAGCTGGAAAGGAGCCCAGACACCCACGGTGTCAGGAGCAAACCACCACCTGCCAACAGAGACCACTCTGGGAAAAGCCTCGGGGCGTGCGGGGAGTGGGGGCTGGGGGCCAGGGCAGCGTTCCCTGCAGCACAGCGGGTCCTGGGGGGCTGCCAGTGGGGGGCCAGGGCAGTGCTCCCCGCAGCACGGTGGGTCCCAGGGGGGTGCTTGCTGCTTGTGTTTGCTCCCAGTCGGCAGAGTGGAGGTAACATGGGGTGTCAGGCTGGGGTGTTGTTAGATGTGTCTGCCGTGCACATGACAATTAGCATGCTAATGCAGTACAGTGCTTAAACACAGATATTCACAGACAAGTAGCATCTTTACTCCTTCTGTAAGTTTAGCTGCCTCGTTAGGTACCTTTGCTTAGGAGTCTAATTCCCACTTGAAATCAGGGCCTGGGATTTGGTGCTTTTCACCTGAATACTGTCCTGGTTTGGAGACAGGGCCTGGGGCTGGACGGAGACAGGAATTTGCAGTGGAAGAAATGAGTGTGAGTACCAGCAGTCCTGCTTCTCGGCTTCCCATCCTAATTAGTAGACTACACTGGAAAGAAGTACTCAGAACAAAATAAACTATAGCTTCACCTGTCCATTGCATTCTGCAAGATACATAAGAAAGTCAGAAAAAAATACTCCAAATATGAAAAAACAGACAGTTTTCATACCTTTATTAATTGAAAGTCTGATGCTGGACATGTTTTGTTTGGAAGGAAAGGAAGCAAAGGTTAATTTTGCTCTTTTATCCTCTTTCTTGGATAAAGATGGCCACACCCTATTCATAATCTAGGATAAGACTCAGAAAAAAAGTCTGCAAACTGAGGGGGATGTTTAGATCAAAGATTTGCGTATTGTAAAGAAAGGAGGCTGCTTTTTTCATAGCATATAAAAAGATGAAAAAAAAGTAGATTACAAATTTAACACAAAAAATGCACAGTCAGCTTTAAAACTCAGGTGCAGATTTGCATTTTCTAATTTGACTGCCTGGACTGAGCTCTGAACTTGTCCTACCCAGATTCATGCAAATGTATTGAATTGTAGAAAAATGAGACTGGAAGGGAATCCTGGAGATGTTTAATCTCGCGTCCTGTTTCAGACCAGGATCAACTCTACCTGTTTGTTACTATTTAAAAAAGAAAAAAATGTCTTAAATGTTAGAGACTGTATAATCTTCAGAGCTTCATTAGCCTTGCTTTTTAAACATTTTTGCTTCTTTCTGTCTTTAATTTGAACCTCTTTACAATTCATGTAAACGAATTTGCAGTTGTCCTCTAAACTGTGGCTGTGAAAACACATTATTTGCCATCAACTTTTTTCTATTTGAAGACTGTTACGATAACCAGTTCCTTTGCCACTTCTCACTAGATGTAGTGCTCAGCTCCAGCCTTGCCACTGTGGAGCACAAGAATTATTTCACGCATGTAACATATGTGCACACTATGCGTAACTACGATGCTGGCTGTTTGCACCTTTTCTGTGGCAGTGGCACCACAATGGCTCATGATTTGTCAGGCATGATGACCCCCTGTTGCTTTATTTTACAGCAATCCCATGTAGTCTAGCAGCCGCATCTTGAATTTGTGCAGTTTTGAAATTAGCACACCAGAAAAACCTTTCAATAATACAGCTTAAAATGTGCTAAAGGAGCATCTTCTGGGAGCTGAACAACCATCCACTAAAGCATCCTTCCTGTGTAGGAACTGTAAGTCCTTACAGCCCGTTTAGTGTTAACATGCATGTGCAAACTTGGATTTCACATTACAAACAGAAATTGTTGACGCAAACTCGTAGGTAGTGTTTCTCCATGTACAACCTTTTGTGTATAACTTTGCATGATAACAGTTTCTTCCAGGCTAGGTATTGTTTTTTCAGTCTTCGACGTTTTTGGTTCTGCAACAGGTTTTTAAATAAAATACACAGAAATCTCACATGTAAAAAAGAGAACTTGCAAAAGTGTATCTAAATTAGTCTATTCAAGCTAACTTGTCTCTAGGCATAAATTTTAATGCTGAAAGCCAGCAATACCATTACAATTTGTGCCCAAGACTTCTTCAGTAACTGCCAGTTATTAACACAAACACAAGGAAATTAACCAGATTTCACTTTCCTGCAACACCTGAACATTGACACACCGCTGTATCTGTCCGGGACAAGCCCTTCAGTGCCGAGCCGGAGCTGGGCGGCGTTTTGTGCCTTGGATGAAAAGGGAGTCGGTGGGGCCCTGCGCTGAAG
>JAHREE010150540.1:146360-265433 GCA_033628505.1 Tringa tobata
GGGGTGCGCGGGCGCTGTAGGGCTGTGGCGGGCGTCGCGCCCTGAATGGAGCGCGGCGGTAACGGCAGCCCGCTGGACCCCGGCCTCTCGCAGCAGGGCACGCCGCGCCTCATCGTAGAGGACTCGCAGCCCGAGGGCGCGGACGCGGAGCAGGCCTGCCTCGGCTTGCTGGCCCGCGGGCTGCTGCCCCGGCAGAGCCCCAGCCCCGTGCTGGTGAGCGCCTGGCCCGGCCCTGAGGCGGCCCGGCCCGCCCGGCTCGGCCCTGACGCGGCCCGTCCCTCTGTCTTGCAGGAGATCGTCTGCGGCCCTGCCGGCAGTTGCGCTGCCGCGTGCAGCGGGGCGGCCCAGGAGCGGCCCGCAGGTGAGGGCTGGGCTGTGGGCGGCGGCCGGGGCCGCGCTAAAGGCGCCGTGCTCGCAGGGCTGATGGAGAGCGCCACCCGCCCGGAGGCCGCCGGCCCGCTGGCCTGCGTCGCTGCGGAGGAGCCGCCGCCCGGCGGGGAGAGCAGGTGCGTGGCCGGGCCGCGGCGGTCGCCGCCAGCGCGGGTCTCGCTCACCCTGTGGAGCCGCCGGCCCGCGCCGAGGGCAGGCTGGAACCGCGGGCTGCCGCTCCGGCCCCGCAGCGGGGCGCCGTTGGGAGGGCGGCGAGGCCGGCCTGGGCCTGGGGGGGTGGCTGGCCGGGCGCGGCCCCGCGGAACGGAGGGCGGGCGCGATAAGGCAGCTTGTGGGAGAGCCCAGGGCGAGGGGACGCTTGTGTCTGTTGCAGCGCCCTTGGAAAGGCTGGAGGAGGCGAAGCTGATGCTGAGGACTGTGCCGCTTCCCCGCGTGTGGAAGGTAACGTCTCCATTCCGGGTTTCTTCTTAGGACTGTGAACCCCATTTGCCATCTGAGCAGTTCTTCAGCTGCCTCGGTTGTCTCACTGGAGGTAGTTGTGCTAGTAATAACGGGTCAGAAATGGGCGTCTTTTTCCAGAAATTCATCTGTATGCTTTTGTGTTTTGGAAAAAAAATGGTTAGTTCATATCATTGTTAACAAGGATCTTGGAGACAGGGCTTAGAAGAGGCATTGATGCATTGTGACCATTAGGAGACAGCCTTTTTGTGGTAGCATAAAGAACTGCTGGCATAATGGTTGCTGTTGTCAAAGGGCTTTCAGGCACAGGATATGTATTATCAGGATTGTTTTCTCATGATGGACTCCAAATTTGCTGCAGTACCTAATGGCGTTACATAAGACCTTGCTGATTAACATTGGTTTCTGAGTTAACGGTCACTATCTCTGTTCGCTTACTGTACTGTATTTTTAATTAGTACAGCTGAGATCAATCGGTTAGCTTACTCAGAGTTTTAGCGATAGCCTAAATACCTCTGTTGTTAGAGGGTGTAACTTTTGCCCTTGTAAAGTGATAGATGGCTCTTTGGTTATTTTTCTTTTGTATTTCTTACTATGGTGTGTGTATATACATATATATATATGGATGTTCGGTGTTAGATACAGGCATGTCACAGCTGCAGTTCGGAGCTCTCGAGCTCTCACAGAGCCAGGACTTTGAGAGTGACTTTGTGCCCAATGAAGGAGATGCAAGGCACCAGTTTCACCCTGGAGCTGCTGTCCCGTCTTCCACACTTGTGAAGAATGATACTAAAGATGGTATGTGAAAATGACCTCAGATGTCCTTTTGTTGCACTGTCAATTCCCTATGGTTTCTTGAAATTATAGATATTATGTTTCTTTGACAGGAAATACGGTATTAATAGTTTTCAGAACTGAGTTGACAGCTAAAGTTGTTTCCTTTGGGCTAGTTCCTTTGTTTTCTTGTAGCTGTCCAAGTCCTATCATTGATTCTTGCACTTCTCTCTCCTAATTTGTTTCCAGACTATTCAGACAATCTCATAATTAATTCCCTTCCTGGTAAAAATCTCATCCTGTCATTTTTTGTTGCTGTTATCATAGATAGTTCAAGATTATTTTTTCTTCACATGAAGCTTGTCTTGATATTTGTGTAATTTACAAAACTACGCTTTCTTCTCTTCGCATATTAATTCAAATGACCTGGATAACAAATATATTCTTTTTCTTTCTCTTGCTAGAACTGCATGGGGGCAGCATGGAAACTGTCTCCAGCAGAGAAACATACACTGCTTTGGAAGGCCAACCAGAGAAGTCTGAAAGGTAAACCAGTATATATTCTTTGTACGTTTCTTGCTGATATTCTGGAAGTTGATTTGTGTCTTTTTTTTTTTTTTTTTCCTAATAGATTTTTAGTCATAGGAAGGTTCAGGCTTCAAGGCAAAGGAGAAAAGTGGAGGGAGAGATGAAGTACTGATGAGACCTTTTTGCAGCAGTGCTGACTAAGGAGTGCTTTTGCCATTCCTAGCTGAGAAAAGAGGTGGTGTCAAACTCTTCCACGCAAAGATATCAATAGGTTTATGTTTCAGGGAGAGTGCACTAGATAATAAAATGCACTAATAAATTTCTTGACGTTAAATGACTGGAATATATTGAAATTAATAATTCAGTTTAAGTCACAGAAGTTGACTAACCTAATCACTGCAGCATGGGCTTTGGTCTCGCAGGAGAAATCTAGAGGCTAAGTGGTGGCTGTTCCAGGATGCTTTTGAGTATTTGCTATTGTAAGCTTTATAGTTGTAATTATTTTTAAATGTGAAACTTCAGTTTGTTGAAAACTGTCTCTGTCTTTTACGGCAAATAGAATAATATATAGCTCACCTTCTATTGTTATATTCTGCCGCAAAACAATATTAAAAAGGAGGTGAAACAAAATTCCTAGAAACCACATTGAATAGAAGTCAGTAGAACCATCTGCATGCCATTTAAATTGGTAGAAAACTTACAAAACAGTTCTGAAAATGTAACTTGTCAGGGATGAGGTGACGTCAGTCTTCCTTTTTCTCTTTATTTCTTTTTTTCCCCTTTTTTTTCCTTTTGATTTTTTTCTCTGAGGGATGTGAATACCTTTCATCTGTGCTGATAAATTTTCTTTACAATGTTGCGGTATTAGTTCATACTTGAAATTTCTCAGGTAAGTTACTGTGTCTTGCTTTTTCAGATCTCTGCAGGAAGCAGAAGACCATACCACGAAACAAATGCCTGTCTGTGACCCCACTGAAACTGAGAAATCCCTTGATTCTGATCATGAGGAGGTGGATATCTTGTCAAGTCAGGAAGATATGTTTCCTGAGAATAATGCAACAGGTAACAATTGACAAGCAGAGCCAAAATTTCCATGCCAGAAATAATCATAATCATCATCTCTACTTCATCTTTTTAGGCACATAGCGTTTTAAAGTGTGGATAAGTAGTGTAGGCAAATATTGTAGACTTTCTTATGCTATGTAACTTTGGCAAAATGTTCCACCTTACTCCTCTGAGTTGGCCTTCTTGTTTGGGACAGGACAGGATCCTGCAATCAAAATCCTCTACCACAGTTTTGGTCATCTGGGTTAATGTTCCTTCCCTGTAAGAGAAGAGATTATATGAAATAGTATCAGGAGAGAGGTCATCACTGTATGTCTTGCTAGGATCCACCACTGACAGGCTAGTAAAGAAATAGGAGTTAATTAAGATTCTTAACAATCTTAATAGTGAAAGGCCTAGAAAATTTTTGACAGGCAACTTTCTCACAGTTATAAATCATGAGCTAAATGAAGTCTCATTTTATGATTTTTGTTTAGTTTTAAGTTGCGCACAACTGTGTCTATGCCAGTATGATCTTGTGCATGAGCCCTCTGTATCCAGAAGGTTCGGTGACAACCTCCAAGGTTGTCTTTTCCTGAAGAACCTTGCTTGTGTTTGCATTTCAGTGCTGGATCAAACTTGCTGATATCGGAGCCATTGGCGATTTTTTTTCTTTTAAAATTCCCAAGTAGGAATATCTGTACAGTCTGGCCTGATAAAAATCTGTTCTATAGGTACGAACTTATCATCTTCATCTTAACTGTATGATGCTTACCTTTCACATGCTGAACTCTCGTGATCAGTCCTCCAACTCTGTGTGAAAATCAGTGTCTCCTTGCCTTCCTGAGAAGTAACTGCACAGAGTGTCAATATCATTCCTCAGAATTTTCCGATCAGCTTGGTTTTTGGCTGGATTTCTAATCCTATTTCCTTTTGTTCAAAACCCCTGCAGGGAGTGGCTGCCTGATTACCAGGGTGGAAGAGGGAAGTTCTCTGGCTTGCACCCCTGCCCGCAGTCTGCAACTGCTGCAGCTCTCTGGACAGGGATCCCTCGAACAGGAGAGTCATTCCACGTAAGCAAAGAATGCCCAGACTATTGCAATAGCTTAATGCATTAGTGCATTTCCACCTCTGTTTTCTTTATTCAAGGACTTGTGCTTGAATTGTTGATTTTAAGCAGTGTTTCAGTTTTGCACTGTGAGAGGAGCATGGATTTATTTTGTGATGAAATGAACTCATGATGCTCATGCGGTCGCTGGCAATTTCCCAAGTCTCTTGCTAGTTAACGCCTGACACGCTCCTATTGTGACAAGCTGGAGCTACATTTGGGGGGAAGTTAATGGATTTTCTAGTGATGCATGCTCTTCTTTTCCATGTTCCCTCTTCTTGGTCTGCAGTGTATCTTCTGGCCTAGTTATTCCTCCTCCTGTTGCCTTTGGATCCAATGCGCTTATCCCCAGCACTCCTACTGAACAGGAGCAAGCAAAAGGTAAAATTTTCTGCATAACAGTCTGTGGTTGTGTTTCTGTGCTCTGTGGCTTAGTCTGAGCATGCAGCCTTTTCAAAACCTGCTAAAATTATATTTAAAGAATAAAGCAGGATTGAAAATGCTGAAAGACGTACATGAAGAGAGATCTGTATTTGAGTCAGATGCTGATGTGCTGTCGATGTCTCCTGCGTAGCTGCCATACTAAAGTTAGTGCTGTTGACCAGCTTCCCCCCACTTGAGAGATGGGAAGTACTTTGTATGGGATCCAAATTGCAGCTCGCAATTGTCCTTTCTTAGAGACAAGCCATTCTTGCTCCAGGTGGGTATTGGGTATCTGTATTAAATGTATTCTGTTAGGGCAATAGAAAGGACAGAGGAGGACTGCATCATAATATTTATTTTACCTTAATTTGGATGACTTGCACAATGTTTTAAAAAGCTTTCGTATGTTATATATGTGTAGTCTGTAACACCATTCCAAAGAAGGATTGTTCTGTATGATATCTTGGTTCTGAAACATTTTCTCTAAGCACCCATTCGCTGTCAGGGATAAGATATCCATCCACACAGACTTGTAATATGGTACAAAATCACGATTCTTTTCTGTGAGATTCCCGTCACAGAATGTGAATTAGTTTTAGAATATGTATTTTGTTAGCCGGGGTCTGAATTTGGTTGCATTTTAACAAAGGTAGCAAAAAAGAAAAAAATCCAAACCTTGGAAAAATGCTTTTTATGAATTTTAGATACCTCTTTCTAATTGTAGAAGTTCTAGACCTGTAGCAAAATAGTTAATGTATTCTTAACAAAACACTTCCCTCCCTTTCCCCACCCAGTTTTAAGGATAGAGATATTTTTGGTGATGATGCCTCCCCTTCCCCTGAAGAAAAAAAGGAAATTCACCCAGAAGGAAGATTTTAGATTCACCTGTTAAAGTATGAGAAAGTTGTATACCCCACTGAAGACACTTCTTTTAATAGAAGGATGGAAACTTTAGATGCAACGAAGGATTTGCTAGTAATGTGTTTTCTGCTCTTTCAAACCAGGTGAACAGATGGAGGTATCTATCCCTGCAGAAGGAGGAGAGCTGATACAGAAGCAGAGAGGAGATACACTAGTGGAGATGGCCATCCCATGTGTCCCACCAGGACCTCTTGTCCTGCCACAGGTTTCAACTCCAGTGTCCCAGAGTGCCCCAACCTTCTTTCCTGGACCTTTACCTATACCATCGCAACCAGAGTTCTCTCATGTAAGGGTTTGTGTAGATATCTTTTCAGAGGTTTTTACGTGGCTGTTGCAGAAGATGTGTGTTTGAACCTCTGTGCCTCTGTGTTGAGCTTCTCTGTTCCTGCCAGTTGCAGTTATGTATTGATCATGCTGTATGGCAGTTTATCCTGCAGAGAAAATGTGGAACAGCTTAAGAGGGTATAGCGAGTTACTGAATGTAGTATTTCTCATCTTTTTAATCTATGCTAGAAGCCTTTGTGCTTTTTTCTGCCTTTTTTTTTTTTTCCCCTCTTTGGAAGGCTGCTGCTTTCTGATGCTGAACTGGGAATCCTGCATCTCAAACTGTGTCATAAATTGGACTTTTATCAGCATTGACCTTAGCATCGTGGAGAAAGTGAAGCTGTTTTGTAATGAAGCATTTGTATTCTCCTATAAGGCTAGACTTCATTTACTGTACTTTTCAAGTTGCTTATTCTTATCATCTGATGTTTACTTTTGTGCTTTTTGATTGTGGAAGTTATTACTGTTCAAATGGATTTAACAGACAGTTGGTGTCTTTATAGCTTAATATTACAAATTTCATCAATTTAAGGCAGAAAATAATAAAGGCTGTACTAGAGACCAGTAGTTGAAGCAGGGTTTCTCCTTAGCTGAAAGTGGCTTTCATGCTCATACAATAGTTTTCTCCAGAGAATTTTCCTAAACCCCTTGGTGGTTTGACTAAAAATAGCTACTAATTTGCGATGCTTGACCTGTACTCCATGATTTGGTGGTGTGAGAGATGTACTAAAGGTTCTGTCTGACTTTGCTACAGAGGTACTAAAAAGTAATGGGTGGTGATAATTTTTTTCAGCAAGAAAGGGGCAATTATGACTTAGACAAGTGGAGGTTTTTATCTGTAGTTTTGTGCCGAGTTTGCTTTGCTTCGTAATCTAGTGTGAAGTTCTAGGAATAACAAATAAACAGTCCTACCCGGGATGCCCTGATGCTCCATGTCTTGTTTTTTTTCATTTTAGGATATCTTTGTTCCAACTCAGAGCCCAGAGAAGAAGCCTGAAGGAGAAGAAAAAGCTGCTGCTTTAACCCATTTATGCTTACCAGGGGATCTCTCTAGTTCCACAGATGCTTTGTCAAAGGTGTCTGCAGGTGACTCTCTGTCACAGCCGTCCGAGTCCTGTAAGCTGCTGCTCTCTGCGAGCGAGTGTAGCCAGTCTGCAGACGCGGAGCTCAGTTCAGGCACTCTGAACGTGGGCCGAGAGAGCGAAACCACACAGGCAGAGGCAGGTACTGAATGCAGGGCCTCGGATTGGAGACTCTGTGTGGTGAAGACTGACAACGTAAAACTGAGGCTGGAAGCAGGCGATCAAGCCCTCTCTGAAAACTGCAAAAAAGCTAAAAAGGAGAATTTACAGGCTGCAGGAAAGCCTGCAATGCAGGCAGTTAGTGCAGATGTAACAAGAGACGAGTCATTAGCCCCTCCATCTCCTCAGGAGGTTGAGTGTGTTTCTGGAAGTCAGGCTGCCACAGGTCAGCCCGGTCTGCCTGAGATTTCGTCATACACTGAGGGCAGAGAAGCACCATCTGAGGATTGTCCCTTGGAGGAGACTCCTGAACCTGAGGCAGTTCCTGAGACTCAGTGTGAAGAACAAGAAAAACTGCAAGTAAGAGAGAAGCAAATAAATGAAGATGGGTCCCTTTCTCAGAGGTTTATTCTTGAAAGGGAAGTACAGTGTCATGAAGATATGGAAATGGAATTTGCTGATGGTTCTTGTGAAAATAGCAAAAAATTGGCTAATCAGA
Organism: Tringa tobata; assembly: GCA_033628505.1. Lineage (NCBI taxonomy): Eukaryota > Metazoa > Chordata > Aves > Charadriiformes > Scolopacidae > Tringa > Tringa tobata. The sequence goes on from JAHREE010150540.1 coordinate 154,072, forward strand.
CTCAAGAATTAGAAAAGATTGAACCAGCGAGCCAGAGAAAAGAAACTTCAAAAGGTTGTACTTTTGGCACAGAAGAGGCAGAGAGTATGGATAACCTGTCCTTTAAGGCTGCTTTGGAAAACATGCCAAAGCTCAATAAAGTTTTATCTAAGCCTTCTGTAGGGGAGTTTCTGGAACAGCACAACAATTTATTTCCGAAGTTAAAGAGTGATGTTCCATCAGAAGTGGCGTTGTGTGCCAAAACCAATCCAGGTTGTTCTGAATTAGGAGAGATGATGATGACAGGGAATCAGCCACCGCTGCAGGAGAGAGGTGTTGATGTGGTGGTGACCCCACAGGAGGATTGGGTGCCAGAGAATATGGAGGACACTGTTATGACCAGGAGCATGGAGCAAGAGGAGCAGTTGCAGCCACAGGAGAAGGCAGCAGCTAAATCCCCCAGCCCTTCCAGTGGTAAGTAAATTTAGGTTGGTAGTTCACAGGTGTATATTTTGAATAATGTCAAGGACAGCTGTGTACAACCCTCAGTGTTTTCAGGGAGCGCTGCAAGTTACGGTGTGACATGCATAACATGCCTCTACTTTTTTCCCCTTTGTCATACTACTGCAGGCAAGAATGATAAGGTAATTCTTGTTCCTAACTTCCTAACACTCTGACTGTTTTATGGCAGAAATGCAGAGCGACGTTGGGAGCTCAAGATGTTATGACCTTGGCAATACTCAGGGATATTTTTAACTTTTTTTTTTTTCCCCCAGAAGCAGCAACAGTAGCATCCTTGAATGGAAAAGAGTGTGTGATAGTTTGTACTTTCCCTCTTGTGGGTGTCCTTACTTTTTTTTTCCTCTTCTTTTCATCCTCAGAGGGGAATTTTCTTTGTGGGGGCGTATAGAGCAGCTTTGAGCTAGAAACTGATACAGCAAATTTATCTTGAGATTTTTTTTTTAGAGTAAAATGGCTTTTCACTCTCGTATAAGCTGTTGCTCAGTGGGTATTGTCACGATGTGTTGAAGTCCCTTTAACATGCTGTTGTGTAGTTATACAAGAAATGTGTAACGCTATACCTGAGTTCTGTGGTGCTCTTGCCTCTTAGTTGGCTTCATTTTAAAACAAAGTTCTATATTCCTCAAATGAGAAAGTGATAGAAAACAAAGTTTTACAAGAGCTTTGTCTTGAACTGTACACATTTTTGAGAGCTAAGTAACCTTTCATTAAACTGCAGGATCAGAGATTGAGAGTTGTCCCCTTCTTATGATGACAGTAGGTGACTTCCAGTCTCCTGAAGTTGGTGATTATGAAAGTTGAGGGTCTGAAAAGGTTAGTTTGTCAATTGGTGATGGTTGTCTTTATATCTTCTGAACAGACCAGTAAGTTAGTAGAGGTTTATTTAACTCTTTTCACTGACTTGCTAGGTAATTTATGCTCTGTGAATTATCTAAGTCCTTCAGTGGAATACAGTGGAAATACAATAGAATTGTGCAGTGCTATTAGAATTAAATGAGATGTCTAGCTGGGAAGATGTTTGTGAACCATGTGATAGATTCAGATTGACCAGTCTGTGATTTTGATTTGTGGAACTCACAAAGCGGTTGGGTAGATAGAATGTCTCCTACCACACAAAGGTCATGGTATTGTTACATAGCCCTGTAGTCTCTTCTGCAGAGCTTTGTTCGAGTGATAATGTTTTCTAGATTTTCCTTTGAGAAATGAGTGTAAGATACACTGCTTAAAAAACATTTCTGAACACTTAGCCTTCTTTTTTCCTTTATGTACTCTGTTGGTAGCTGGTCCGAATAATTTTTCTATTCTTCGTTAGTGCGGGCCTTCTATTTTCTCTGCCAATTTATATTTAGGGTTTTTTTCCAAGAGCTGTACATTTTTTCAAAACTTCTTGTCAGTCTCACGGGTCCAATATTTTTTGTTACTGTTTTCTGAACTACTTGTGTAATTTTTCCAGTTACAAACTGATCCTTACTGCTGCTCACGGCAGCTTTGGCTGTTTCTTCCTGGAAGCCTTTAGAGCTTGTTCTTATATGGTTCCCTCCCCTTTTCTTCAGTTCTTGTGACCTTGAACCGTGCTGACTTCTGGAACATGTGATCCTGTTTGGAAAGGTCAAAATGGCAGATTTCAAAAAGGAGCAAGATGAAGAGCTTTCTTCTTTATGTCTGAACAGAAGTAGGTGAGATGACTTTGAAGTGCTAGATGGAGACTTGGATGAAAAGGGATTGAGTATAATACTTATGTGTGTTTTTAATACCAAATTTGGTCACAAGTTTGAGAGAGACAACCATTTGATATTATGGAATTGACTGGTGAGAAGAATGTCGAGACACTGAGAAATAGGCTGAAGGTAGTATTTTACATTGTAAGGTAAGAATGATAGATGAATATTAAAACCTGTAGAAGTTAGATTACAGCGAGGTGTGGAAAATAGATTTGAATGCTTTTATGCAGGTCATCAATTTTAGAGAGACTTCCCACAAAAGATAATAGTAGGTTTCAAACTAGACTTTGCTAAACGTATCGACCTATTTTAAAACAAAATAAGGTTCAAATTATTTTGAAGGAGTATGGATCCTTGTGGCCACAGCTTTTTAACATCACTGACATCTGAGAACAACTTCTGCAGTGGTTACTTTATTTTGAGATGAGTATATGTTTCGTCACATAAAAATTGCCACAATTTAGGGGTTCTGGTATCTTCTTTGTTTAGATTTAAAAGCTCCACTTTCCCAATAATGTATTTTTATGAATTGTTGAGCACTGCTTAATATACCAGCTATCATAGCAATTTAAATGATGTAACTAGCACCCATTTCTCTGAATGCGGTAGGACCAGTGGGGTGTTTGGGAACTTTTTTGGTTTTTGCATTCTTTAACATCCCATAACTAGTGTCTGTAACATTCTTTCAGAATGTTATGGCAAACTGCTTCATTGTTAAGCATAGAAGTAGTGTTTCAGTTGGCCAGAAATGCAATGTTTTGGGGGTTTGGGTTTTTGTTTTGTGTTTTAATTTAGTGCATTCTTTGACAGAGTCTTTGTTGGCTTAGGAAACTGGTGCTGAGCAAGTGATATGCTGCAGGCAATTTGTTGAGTTGTTTTGTCAATCAAGATATTAGTGTCATCAGTTTCAGATTTAAGTTCTTAATTTGTGGTATTCAGATGTGTCTTAACAACATCGTATCCACAGTTTGGAGGCTGCCTCTCTAATGATACTTAGGGAAAGCTTTGAATATTTTTTACAAGTGGTACCATTGAATCATGCTGTATTTTTCAAATACAGCATTGTTATATTGTACTTGAAATGTTTTTTCTTAGATAAATCTAAATGTAACTTAAACACATCACACTTGCCGGGACTTACTTTCGGAAGAGAACAATAAGCCACTGTTTGGAGAAAACTAACTGAGAAATTAATGGTGTTTTGCGCATTTATATTACACTGAGGGGCTGATGGGTGTTAGAAGGGAGTTCAGGTGTTTGAGATGTTCTGCCTACTGCCTTCAGGTGCATAAAGCATGGTGGAAAAGTATGTAGATATTTGTTTTCTTAGCATCGGTCAGTCCTTAAGGCATGAAGAGCCTTAAAGTATCCCTCTTCTCTTAAAGCAGCTTTGTTCTCGTAGTACTTATTTCCAACAGGAGTCCAATCTCTTAGCAGCAGATTACGAAGCATACATCAGTAAGCACAAACTTTGGGTGAGGACTTAGAAGGATGTTGGAGAAGAGCCCGAGAAGCCGGAGTAGATACTGAATGGGGAGGTTTAGGGGGTGTCTTTTTCTTTTTGAAGTTGCCTTGAATAAGACAGTAACTGTTTAGTTACTCTACTAAAAAAATGCTCAAGGACTAGACATTGGAGAGGGTTCTTCACTGTGAGGAGAGGGTTCTTCACTGTGAGGGTGGTGGAGCACTGGAACAGGTTGCCCAGGGAGGTGGTTGAGGCCCCTTCCCTGGAGATATTCAAGGTGAGGCTCGACGAGGCCCTGGGCAACCTGGTCTAGTTGGGGGTGTCCCTGCTGACTGTGGGGAGGTCGGACTAGATGACCTTTGGAGGTCCCTTCCGGCCTGGACAACTCTATGACTCTATGACTGTGACTCTATGAAAGAATATAGGGCTACAGAAAAGATATTTACTCGTTGAAGTCTGTTTCTAGGACTCGCCCACAGTGGACTTGCCACATCTCTCATAGAGATGGTGGGTGGGAGGGAAGAACTAGAGCAGTGAGAGCTGAGGCTGGCGACCTGTGCAGTGGTAGTGTGCAAGAAGCATCACAGTATGGGAAGAAGGCAGTGGGACTTAACTTTTTCATTTAAAAGAGAAGAGGGTGATCACTCTGCTTCTCTTGGTTTGACTCGGAGCTGGGGGATTCCTTTGTCCCCTTCCCTCGTGCAGGTGCAGTTCTGGTGCCTGCCATCCGCACTGTGCCAGGAACACCCAGCTCTCCCTGGGGAAGGGTCACCTGAGCAAATGACACTTTTCATACTTAGCTTTCGTGAACTTGTGAGAGAATAAGTAGGCCAAAGAAAGGCCTAATCTTTTGATGTTGAAAAATAAAAGGAAATGTTACAGGGTGATGGTCTTAAGGACGTAAGAAAAGTGTGTAGAGAGAATTAACCTTCTTTCATTTTTACAACACTTGATACATTTATGTGAAAGCAATTAAGCTTTCAGGCATACACATTTTTTCAGATCTTGTGAATTTGAAAGCTTCTCTGTTTTCTCCAATAGTATCTGTTGGTTTAGTAACTAGATTATCTCTTGTTAAAATGCAGGCTGATCATTTCATAAATTCTTTTGATCATTTGTTGTTACCCTGCCAAATGTGGATTTGTAGGCTAGAAAGGATGGTGGTAGCTGAATCAATCAAAATTCAGTGGAGTTTCTAGGGACTTAAGTTTTTAAATAAAAGACTTCTTAAAGCCTAAAGCTCTGCTATAGGTCATGGTATGACAGACATTCGTAAGCTGTTTGTGAGGGATGGCAGTGACCTTTCCATATGTGTTGTGCCCATGAAGTGTGAGTCCATTGCACCATGAAGTACCTCCCCACTGCAAAAATACACGGAAATCCTTAGCTTGATCTCAAGGATGTTGCAACTGCTGAACCATATCTTTAAAACTTGGGACAGCAGGGCAAGTGGTGGTTTTTAAAGTTTTCAAATGCACAATAGATAGCTTTTCACTGATTTATTTTTTTTTTCCTGAGGATATTATGTTCTTGTCATGTATTTATGGTTTCATTTGCCACAGAGTAGTTGTGTGAATCATACAGCAGCAGCTTGCGTAGCTGAAGAATGATGCGCTGCATTTGGCTGCAACTAAAAGTTGTATGTGAATATCTAGCAGTGGCTCTCGAAGTAACTTGAATTTGTGTACTTGTGACCTTAACTAACGATTTCCCAATACTGTTTAGTTTTGGGTTGTTTTTTTCCATACTTTGTAAAAGTCAAGAGTTAGGTAAATTGTGACTTCCATTATTCAAGTAATATCTTGAAGGAAATCCAAAGAACAAATACAGTTTTAGGAAAAAGGGAATGATGGCATTCCATCATTTTGCCAGATAATGGCAAAAATGATGAAAACCTATTTTGATCTCAGTGTGGGGAGGAAAGGGTTATTCTATTAGTTTTGTTAAATACTTCTCTGCAATTTTGAAGGAAAGCCTGCAAATTACTGAGGTATGATGTTGAAGGTTTGCAAAGAAATGGCATGAGGTGAGGCAAAAGGAGGGAGCATTTTACTAGGTTTTTAATGTATTTTACCTGTTAAATCCTGCAAGTTCTACACATGGTCAACCCACAGAGGTGTGGTTTCCCTGATGTGATAGGTTACCTCAGCCAGGTCTATCCCTGCAGACTTTCTGTGCTGCAGATGGCAGGAGAAAGGGCGGAAAGCGAGGATGGAAGGATGGTGGCAGCCTGCAGCTGATTATGAAACTGCGGTATCTGTTACTTCTCCTAAAACTTACTTTGCAGGCAAGTTTCCGCTGTCATCACCTAACCCTTAATTGACAGCTACTAATTGTTTGGGCTCGTAGGTGGCTATCTGAATTGTATCTGCTAAACTTTTATCCAAGGCTGTTTGATGATAAAGCATCATTCTCTGTAAGTTTCAGGTTATTAATTCAGACAACACTTACTTTTGCCAGTTCACTTCTGTCCTAATCTTCATTTCTGTTTCTGGCCTCATCTCCCTTTTCTGTGCAAAATCCCAAGCGTTTCTGAAGCAAAACTACATTCTGTAAAAGTCCTGATATCATCAGGATATTTGGTCTTGCTTTTATTCTAGCACCAGGTTGACCACAACCCAGATTTTCACCGAGAGAAATTTTCCACACAAATTATGGGGAAGATGAGTTAGAGCTGCTGTCCTGAAACCAGGAGCTGTTGTGGGAGGGTTGTAGCACAAGGGTTATGCTCTTCCCCGTTTACACAGGACAGTGACCATGCCCTTTTGGTATTGGAACCAAAGTAGTCCCCTCAAATTACTAATCCTGGCGTGCTCTGTCTTTCAGGAACCCCGTTTCATTTCACTTTGCCGAAGGAGGGTGACATCATTCAGCCCTTGACCAGCATAACGCCACCCCTTACTGGTCAGCTTAAAATGGAACCCAGAAGACACAGCACACCAATTGGTGAGTCTGACCCAAAGTGCTCTGTTCCACAGTGGAAGCCTGTTCAGAAGCTTTGGGTTCCTGATGTGGGATCTGATGGGATAACTCAGACTTCGGGGGTTCTGTGGGGAGAGCTCGTCCCTTCTCCATGTTTCCCTTGCTGTCTTCTCTCCTCGTCTCTAGTGAAGGTGTTTGCTCCCTAACTATGGGTTGGTATCAAACATGTCTCCTTGCACACTCATGGTATTCCTGCATAGAACTCCATTAAAGAGTGCAAAAGGCCCTTCTGAATAGTGGAAAAACTTAGACTAAAAGAAGATTGTTCTCAGTATTCATCATCTTTTAGCAGGACTTTCTCTGCTAGGTTCACAGAACAACACCCTGCATTTGCTGGATGAAAGAAAGTGTGTATTTCTGCTTGGGTAACAGTGAAGTGTTCTGTCCCAGGCTGAGGATGATGCCTGTGCTACAGAACTTTCATGCTTCAGAACTCTAGATAAGAATTTCCACTGCTGCACTATTACTAATAATACATGCAGTGAAACATCTTCAAACCAGAACCGGGACCTGAACCTCAGCAGTGTGAATGACAGTAGCTACTTTTTGGTTTACTTTTTTTTGTTTTCCTATTTTCAGTGGATGATAGTTGCCCAGACAGCACTATAGCAACTAGTGATGTTACAGCAGAGGGCACGATGGGGACCAACAACGTCACTGTGGAAAGTGCAGTGGTATCAGCAGATGTGTCAGAAGTGTGCGAGAGAGATTCTCGTGTGGTTCCTGAGGCTGATGCAAAACTCTCTTTGCGAATGAACCTTGTCACCCCTGTGAATGATGGGAGTGAGGAGTCCCTGCCGTTCAGCTTGGAAAGTAAGAGGATGAAACCCTGAAACATACAGGTCCTACTAGATCTCAATCTAACTCACAACCTCTTTGTGGTGTTCCCCAAAACAGTCTCTGAGTCTCTGTAATTTTTCTCATTTTTGTTTTTGGGCAGTGTCACTTAAATTTATTTCTCTGTTTCTGCAATGCTCTAAGCAAGGATGGAGTGAGAGGAGAGGCCTCTGTTGGGAGGAAAGGTATATCCAGTAAACTAAAAATTCTGATGTATACTGGCAACATCACAGGACTGGACTTTGATTACATTGGGAGAGAAAAGATTTTAAAAGCGTAATCTGGACAAAAAAGTTTGACAGCATTTTAATCAGAACAGTGACATTCAGTCTAATAGTCTGAAACTTGTAGAAACTCAGGTGTGTGATGAGAAGTTTGGTGGGGAGGCCTGGGGACCCTTTGTCCAGCATTACTCAACCTCTCTCCTTGCTGGGCCTGGAGACCTGAGGCAGGAGAGTCTGTTCAGGTGACACCGATGTCATCCGTCCTTTCCTTCTTGTTCCAGAGCCTACAGCCAGTGACAGGAAAGATGGATCTTCTGCTGCCGCTGCGGCTGCTGCCAGGTAACTGGGCTTGTTGCTGTGCAGAGTTAATAGGAAGGTCTGGGTAGATCCCTTTTCCAGTCATTACTGCCAGCAGGGGAAAAAAAAACCAAAAACCTAGAAGCCAGGAAGGCTTTTAGCAGTAGCCATGACATCAACTCCTTAGCACTTGCAACATAGGCAAGGTGGGTGCTCCACCTGCATTTTCATTACAGGTTTTTTGCTTCCTACTAATGTCAGCATTTTGCCTCCTTTTGAATATAATCAAAGCAGAAATTCATGTCTTATGCAATCTAGAATGCCAGTCTGGCCTGTCCACATCTTAAATCTCAAATACATGGTTTTCTTTTTTTTTTTTTCCCTTATTGTGCCTTTTTCTGCAAAGAATCTCTGAGGAGTTCTGAAAGAGAATTCTCTTTTTCATATGAAGCTGGTAGAAATATAAACAGGTCAACAATATACTGAAATCATAGTTTAACATATTGACCAAAACTCATGTTACTCTCTTGGTCATTTGATTTGTATATATCTATCTTGTCTCACACTTAATGCCTAGCTTTGCTTGATTTTAGCTTTTAGGGTGCAAGGCTTGTAAGTACTAATAAGAATCTGAGTCAGAAGATAGTGACCTGTAGTCATCTGAGTAAAGTACAATAGTTTGAAGCAATGAGAAAATGTTGAAATACACTCAGTATGTCTTGTCACAGGATTGCATGCTGGGTGGTAGTCCTGCCTGGGTGCTGAGGATGAGTGGCAGTCACTCCTCACTGCTTGAGGATGGGTTGCCTTTGTAGGTATAGGTTGAACCTGATCTCCCAGGGTCAGCTTTGTGACTGTCATTCCCAGTATTTTTGCGATGTCATGAAAATTCTGAGAAGTAAGCCATAAATGGTCTGTGTCCCCTGGTGGGTACCAGAGATAGTAGATGGTGAAACTCCTGATGGCTCTGCAGTTTTTTGTGCTACATTTTCTGGAGTTGTTACATTGCTCTTGACTGTTCAGGTGCCTGCAGAAATGACAGAAATGCCTGTGCAATTGCAGCTTCTTTCCTGACCTTTGAGACTGACCATCCTACTCATTCTGTGGCTCTGTAGGGTCAACAACCTCAACACCAGTTGTTGCTTTCCCAAGGGGCTAGAGAACTCTTGTTTTGCTGCATAAGGGATTTTCTCACTCCCTGATGCTTTTTTTTTGTTTGTTTGTTTTAAATCTGCACTGCTAGCTCCCAGAAAGCATCATCTGTGTTTAGTCGTGTCTGTGAAGTTCGTCGAGAGGATGAGGCCAGAGGTCATGGTCTTTCCACTTCTCCATTTAGGTAACTCCTCACTGTCTTTGCCTGCCAGTCGTGGTTGGATTTATATGCACATGTGCTTTTTCTACGTCAAAGAAATTGCACTAAGTCACTGTCTTTGGGTGACTTAGAAGGTTGGGGACAGCAGGGTAAGTATAATATGTACTATATGTTTGTGTCTCATGTGGTAATCGGACTTACATTTTTGACTGAGCAGCGATGTGATTCCAGCTGGCTGAGATTCTTTGGTAAGACGTGAGGCTTGAGAGAACCAAGATCCTGTTTAAATACCTTTTCTTTCTCCTGTTTCAAGGTCTTTTGATCTATTGTGTTTGTTACTCTTTCTGCTATTGTCTCTCTTCCAAGTCCATCAATTTTTGCTGTTTCTGGTTGCTTTGAAAAGGACTGTACTGCTGCTTATCTTATGGTGAGAAGGGTGCTGGCTGGAGGACCAGGTGCAGAAATCTATTTCTTCCGTGTTTTCCATTCTGTCTTTTGGTGGGACAGCGAGATATTAGTCTACGGAGAAAGATTAACCTATATTTCAAGAGCATTGAACAGTTATGCTAAAGACTGTAATGAATATGGAGCTCCAGTGCTGGGCAATGTACAGACAGAAGACAGTCACTCCTCAAAGTCCTCAAGTACACAAGGGAAGCCAAATGTATACTTCTAGTGAGGCTCAGTATAGGGTCCCATATACACTGATAACACTTCTGACAGGGCAGACAAATTCTAATGAAAACACTAGACAGCAGTCTTGTTCATGCTCCTGCCACTTCTCGCTAGCTGTGATGCCCGGTTTCAAGCTGATGAAGTGCTGAAGCAGCCTGTAGCACCTTCAGGATGGCCCGACTTCAGCAGCAGGTTGCACAGTCAGTGCCTGATGTGTGGAGTACAGGTTGCTTTATTAGTGTTTGGAAAAGCACCTTGTTCTCTACAGGGGTCAGCCATTCTTTTTGCTACCATGTGAACCACTTGAGAAGTGTTGAAAAGTTATTTTATAATTCAGAACTCACTAAGTTCTGTGCAATCTAAAGAAGCAATTGAAAGACTACTAGGGTGGTTTTTTGTAGTGCTTTCACTTGAGTGATGGCATATTGGTTGTCTTGCAACAACAAAATCAGTAATTTTGATCTGTATATAACTGGTTTGCAGGGGGAATCTGTTCAGTTTTCCTGGCACACAAGAAGATGCTGAATTACATAAAAATCCCAGTGGTTGGCAGTACCAGCAACACCAGGCAGGTGACAGTGGTGGACAGGTCCTAATTCCTGAGAGGATGCAGCAGGACGGCCATGAACAGCCTTCTGGTGCAAAGGATGGGGAGTCTCTGGGGACTGGTATAGCGAGCACTCAGACAGAAGAAGGGAGAAGAATGCAGAAGAAACCAAGTAAGGCTCTTAAAGCTGATGAAAGCCAAGAGAGGTGGGAAAACACCAAAAATAAAGGGATTCAAACTACAGAAGACTGTCTTTTTACCCCAACAACTGTGACAACAGCAACACAAACTTCAGAAGAAATCTGTAGGCAGGTGGAAGTGGGAACCAGCATGTCTGGGCAAAGACCTGGGCGACAAGATGCGAATGTCCAAACTGAGGAGAGTGGGGAAAAGTTTGTGAACGCGTCTGGAGAGGACACGGACTCTCTGCAGAGTCAGGTGGGATGAAGGCTGCCTGTATTTAATTTTACTGCTTTAGAACAGTGAAGCATTCCCGCAGCCAATAAATTCACTAACAGTAGGATCTGTCGAAAAAAGCCAAAAGACCACTCTAGAATGTTAATGTCACAAGCTTTTCTGTATCAACTCTCCACAACTGACGAAGTAGCAATACTCAGTGGGCAGCATAAGTTTGGGAATTAAATGTCTCCATATTTATTTTCTGGAAAAATATAGCAAATTTTTGTTTGTGGGTTTTTTTGTGCGTTTGTCCAGATGTAGTTAACACTGTAAAAAAAAATACTCACTTTTTGTTGTATGCATGAAATTTTGAATGAAGGGTTAGATGCCTTCTGTTTTGCACCAGCCAGCTTCTGACTACTCATTCTGCCACTCTATCCAATGTCAATGGATAAACACATGAGGGGGGAGCTTCTCCAGAGAAATGTTCTAACAAGATGAATAACTTTGAATTAGTATTTCAGAAATTATTGCAGACTTAAGAAAAATCACTGCTTTGCAGTTACAGCTTGTATGTTTTCTTGTAAACACAAAGACTAAGAAAAATTATTTTTTCTAAACTTGAGAATGGTGCGTTCTTTGGGAAATGTGAGATTAACAGGGCCATAAATATGCAGTGCAACATCAGTGTGATATGTCTGAGTGTCCACTGAGTGAAAGAGTATCAGAAGCCGTGTGCTGAACAAGTTTGCTGTTTCCTCCTTGGACTGCTCTGATTTCCCTTCCTCTACCTATCAGCAAAACACATTCAGTTCTCCCTTGTTCAGGGTCTCTTACGTTCTTGCATGTAATTTGTAACAAGATGCTGAAAGGTTCCCTACCCCAGTACTTGAGTATCATATGAAGAAACTGTTCTGCAGGGATAGTTCTACCCAGAAATTACTTGCTTTTTTGTTGTGGTCTGTATTGGTTTTAATTTGTCCTGTTTAATTACAGGGAGAGGAGGAGTTTAACCTTCTTCACCCACCGAAAGGCCGAGTTCAGCATCGCCACATGCGCACAATTCGAGAAGTGCGCACTGTCGTTACACGTGTTATAACAGACGTTTACTACATAAATGGTGCAGAGGTGGAACGAAAGGTAGTTGAGGTAAGTTTCTGTTTTCAGGGCTAAATGTAATGATACATTGGCTGAAAAGTAAAATTAATTGAAATAAGAATGTGTTGTGGTTGCAGAAAACAAGTGGACAAGCTGGCATGCTGTGATGACAAACTTGTATTCATGCACAAACATGTAGAGCATTTAGCGCATGGTTGTGCTGGTTTGGGCTGGGTTAGAGTTGATATTCTTCCCAGTAGCTGGTGTGGGGCTGTGCTTTGGATTTGTGCTGGAAACAGTGCTGAAAACAGGGATGTTTTTGATACTGCTGAGCAGAGCTCACGTAGCACCAAGGCCTCTTCTGCCCCTCGCCCCTCTCCAGCGAGGGCTGGGGTTACAAAGGGCTTGGGGGGGACACAGCCACAGCTGACCCCAGCCGATCAGAGGGGTGTTCCATGCTCAGTATATAAAGTTAGGGAAGAAGGAGGAAGGGGGTGATAATCAGAGTGATGGCATTTGTCTTCCCGAGTCACTGCCACACATGATGGAGCCTGGCTTTCCTGGGGATGGCTGAACACCCGCCTGCAATGGGGAGCAGGGAGTGAATTCCTTGGTTTGCTTTGCCTATTAATCTGTCTTTATCTCAGCCCATGAGTTTTCTCGCTTCTACTCTTTCCATACTCTCCCCCATCCCACCCAGAGGCAGAGGGTGAGCGGCTCCATGGTGCGTAGTTGCCAGCTGAGGCTAAACCACGACAATGGCAAAAGCTGTGTATTTATTGGTGGTGTATCTCATCCCTGTTACTGCATTCTGAAGGCACACTGACTTTTTTTATTTCCCAAAGAACTGAACAAAAGACTTTACTATGTGCATCTGACTGTTTTAAAATTCTTGGCGTTTTGTTAGAATAGAGAGATTTCAGAAGGGGCAGAAATTCTATTAGTAGGCAAAAATCACTTCTGCCTGTAAAATTGAACTCTGTAAGGTAGTTTAGCCTGTTTTGCAGCTCAGTGTTGTTTTTAACTACATTCTTTTGAGTCCTGTGGACCATGATCTATAAGGGACCTGCAAAAAACAACTTAGAAAATAAACAAGCCTATTGTTAGTACACTTGTGTTGGTGTATGTCCATTCATTAATCAAAAAATCTGTAGGGAATCATATCAGCCTGCTAGCAATAATGTGTTACTGCTACCCTGCTATAAAGGCAAGTAACTTAAGAGCCTTGTGCTGTATTGTTATGATGAGTAAAAAGACACAAAAGGATAAATTAGTTCAGTGCAAAGCTCATACTTTCACGCATGATATTACACATGAAATTGCTTATTGTAACATTAAAATAGAGAATTAAGTTTCCTGAAATATGCTTACATTGGTTGTGTAACTGCAGTCATTAATTAATTTAGCCTTGAGAAGAGAAGACTGAGGGGAGTCCTCATCTATGTTTACAAGTTTCCTAAAGGGTGGGTTGAAGGATGATGGAGCCGGACTCTTTTCAGTGGTTTCCAGTGATAGGACAAGGGGCAATGGGCATAAGCTGGAACATGGGAAGCTCCACTGAAATATGAGGATGAACTTCTTTACAGTGAGGGTGACAGAGCACTGGAACAGGCTGCCGAGAGAGGTTGTGGAGTTCCCTCCTCTGGAGATTTTCAAGACCCGCCTTGATGCAGTCCTGAGTGACGTGCTCTGGTCAACCCTGCTTTGGCAGAGGAGTTGGACTGTATGATCTCTAGAGGTCCCTTCCAACTCTGTCAAATCCGTGAATCTTTTCCAATTAATCTACCAACATTATCTTGGAGGTACGTATTTTTATATCCAGGAAACTTTAAGGGCTCCAAATGACAAAATGTCTGAAACAGTAATAATCTTGGATTATTAGTAACCAAAGGCTGCTGGTCTCTCATGTATTTGTTGCACTCTCACGCTCTCGAAAGGTGGGAATTCAAAGCCAGCCTAATTTGATACCAACCAAGCTCTGTCCTGTTGAGTGATTTCTTAAGCCGACTCCTCTGCACAGAGCAGCTCCAGGCCTGTCTGCCAGTGATCATCCAGATTCAAATCTGCATGGCTACCTTCAGTTTCACGAACGTGGTGTCAGCTTGTCTGTGCTTTTGCCCTGGTGATTGTGGTGTTTCCATCTAGCTAGTGCATCACCTTTGGCAAACCTTTTTTTTTTTTCCCTCTTAAGGAAACTGAGGAGCCTGTAGTGGAGTGCCAAGAGTGTGAGACTGACACATCCTCCTCTAGAACTGCAGCAGGATCATCACTGGCCTCGGGGGACCTCGCTGATGTCAGCTCCTTCTCATCCAAGGCCTCAAGCCTCCACCGCATGTCCAGTGGGGCAAGCAGTGGCCACTCTGCCACGCACAGCAGCAGCAGCAGCTCAGGGCGGGGAGCTGGAGCTGCCAAAGGGAGAGTGTGTGGGACCGACACAGGAGAGTTTGCTTTACCCAGTGGCAGAGGCGTCTTAGGAAAATTAAGGTATGTGCAGAGCCCTGGGAAGGATTAACAGATATTTGGTGGAAGTGAACAGCTGGCTTGGGTGGACTGTGAAGCAGGGTAGACCCTACTGCAGGAAGTTTCTGGAAGGGTGTGGCTCGGTGAACAGACATGAGGAGATAGTTTTGCTTTCGCATCTGTTCTTCCTAAAGGAGCAGTTTGTTTCCATGTGAGGCATTGCTTTGCCTGAGCTCTTGCCAGTTTAGCAGCAATGAGGCAAACTTCTTGACCAGTTGTGAGAGCACAGAGAAAATGGGGAGATCCTGATGATCTGGCTTCCCTTTTCCAAACTGCTAACTCATGAATTCCCTAGCCCTAGGAAAGGAGTTAGTCAGCCGGCATCTCCGCTCAGAGGCAGCCAGACGGGAGGAGCACTGCCCTGTGAGGAGGAAGAGGACTCTCTGCCTGGCACTCGCCAGGGTGGGAGAGCACCGGTGACACCTCGTGGGCGAGGAAGAAGAGGCCGCCCACCATCTCGAACAACAGGAACAAGGTATCCTGGAAAAAGGGAACTGTAACTTTAATTTATTGCCAAGGAAGAGAATGGGGAACTGCTGTCTTAATGTGACAGAGAAAAAGCAGTACTGAGTGTTTCAGGAGCTAGTTTTTGGTGATAGCATGTAGCAGCTGCTGCAAGCATCTTGTCCAGGTATTCTTTGTTTAGTAACTGTTTTTCCTGGTGCTCCTGGGAGTGCTTGTCTCTTTTTACCTTCTGGCACTGCTTTTCTCTTTTCTACAGAGATTCAGCTGGTGTGGAGGATCTCTCAACTACAGCATCACCTGAGGAGAAATCATGTACTCGCTCAGTTCGCCTGCCGGATGGGGGGGAGAAATCTGACACTTCTGGCTTTGGTGCCTTACAGCGAAGTGACTCTCCAGAAATCCCGCTACAAGCAGTGACTGGTCCTTCAGACTGTGCAGACTCAACCTCTGGGAGCAGCTTTGTGGGCCTCAGGGTTGTAGCAAAGTGGTCCTCAAATGGATACTTCTATTCCGGGATGATTACCCAAGATGTTGGGGCAGGAAAGTACAAGCTGCTCTTTGATGACGGATATGAATGTGATGTGCTGGGAAAAGATATTTTACTCTGTGATCCTATCCCGCTGGAGACTGAGGTGACTGCACTCTCAGAGGATGAGTACTTTAGTGCAGGTGAGAGCAGTGCTTGAGCTCCATCCTTGGGTTTTCTGAGTCGCTGAACACAGTGGGAGATGGTGCTTGTTCAGGATGCCCATGTATCGTTCGATAACGGGTGTCATTGCTGTCTTGTCAGGTGTGGTGAAAGGACACCGGAAGGAGTCTGGAGAGCTCTACTATTGCATTGAAAAGGAAGGCCAGAGGAAGTGGTACAAACGAATGGCGGTTATCTTGTCTCTGGAACAAGGAAATAAGCTCCGGGAGCAGTTTGGGCTAGGTCCCTACGAACCTGTCACCCCTCTGACTAAAGCAGCTGACATCAGTCTTGGTAAGGGGAGGTCCTGTTCTGTGTCTTGTGGCTTTGAGATGTGTCTAGTTCCTGATCTGAATTACCAATGTTTAAATCTTTCTGGGTATTCAGCAATGGTTTTGGTACTTTATATTGGGGTCTTTGAGATACTTTTCTTGTTTTGTGTCTTGCTCTGAGACTGGTCTGTGAAGAGTGGCCTGCGGTGCTTGCTGTACTCATTTACACTTGGGTGGCTGCTGTGATACAAACTCTTCAGCAGTACTGGGGGCTTGAGAAGGAAGATACACAAGTGAGAGATCTGTTTGTTTTTTTTTTTCTTGCTCCTCTCTGTCAGAAAGTGGTACAATGGAGTTTAAACACCTCTGCACATATAGGTAGGGTGAAAGCTTGTGAAGTTAGGTGACAGCCCGTGATTAATCTCTACATACTGTATATATTGCATACAGATAATCTTGTGGAGGGGAAGCGGAAGCGACGTAGTAACCTTGGTTCTCCGAGCACTTCCAGCAGCAGCACAACTCCCACTCGTAAAGGGCAGGAGAGTCCACGTGCCCCCCCAGGCACACTGTCTGGGAAAAGGAAGCTCGTTGCTTCTGAAGATGAGAGATCCCCAGCTAAACGTGGCCGCAAGTCAGCAATGATAAAGCCTGGTGAGAACCTTATTTTCTGCTCTTAAACTTCAGTTCAGCTGGGTTTTTTTCCTCCCTGGTATTTCTGTAATTGATGTTTCCACTTCCCATAAGGAAAAAGTAGCTGAAACTGCTTGTTTGCTCTTCAGGATTTGAGACCGGTTCTCCCTGGATGCATTCAGCAGCCAGAGATATTTTTAGCGTAGTCTGAGTGCTTACCTGCCATCTTTTCAGTTCTGTCTTTTAGAAATGTTCTGACCTTAATGTTGTGATGTGCCTCTCACTCATATCTTTTCTGATCTTTTCAGTCAGTCCTGAAATGCATAGCTGTTAAAGGGACCCTTCATAGCGATACTGTTGTTTCAGAATGTTGATAGACTGGCAAACATTGTCTCATTAGTCATTCAGGTTTTGATTTGAACATTGTTGGCAACCAGGAGGGTAAAAATCCCTACCTATCCTAATGTAATCCTAACCTAGTCCTGCCTCCCTGTCTCCCCCAGTAAGGTAACTGAATTCGAAGACATCCCAGATCTTACCCAGGGCCTTTGCGCTGAACTTTTGAGACTTACGGTGCTTCTGTCTCTCTGCAGGGGCTGTGAGAGCTGGAGAGTTTGTCAGCACCTGCGAGGATGTAGATGCCATGGATCCCCCAGTCCAGGAGGATCATCGTGGACCCTTGCCCCACAATAAGACCCTCTTTTTGGGATATGCCTTTCTCCTCACCATGGCAACACCCAGTGACAAATTGGCCAATAACCAGAAGTCATCAGATGGTCCCACAGGGAGCAGTGAGGAGGAAGAAGGTGAGGCAAATCTTACCTGTTGCATTTCCAAGTGGAATGCTGTGGCTTTAGGAAGGATGCCGGATGCTGTCTCATTGGGCATTTATGTGAATGCTTGTTTTAACCACTTGCTCTTTAATCCTTTGCAGAAAGAACCAGACTGACTGAGACTCAGTCTTTGTTTTAGAGAATTTACAGCCTGAAATGTGGCAAACTGCAATGATGATCATAGGGCCGTTCAGCAAGTTACAGAACGTGTGAAAATTAGTGAGATCAGCTGTATCAGAATAGCATAATATGAGAAGAAAGGTTTTGAGACATAAGGGATAGTGCTGAGAAACATAGGACTAGAAAGCATGAATGGGTTGCTCCAGTTTGTCTTTGCCAGGATCATGTTTCATGCAATGAACTGCAGCATGAAAAAAGCGACAAGGTGCTTGCTTGCCAGAGCTACGCTGCCCTTTGCGCTGCCTTTTTTTTTTTGTTTTTGACTCTTCCAATGGTTTTCTCTAGATAATCCTGGGAGAAAGGCTTACTGGAATGAGCGAGGGCTCTCTAGACTGAGGAGTGTATGGATTATAGCCAAAAATTGAACTTTCTGTTTCTACCATAGAATTTTTAGAGATGACTCCATATAACAAACATTATATAGCACAGCAGCTGCGAGCAGGAGCTGGCTATATCCTGGAAGACTTCAATGAAACCCAGGTAAGGACTTTCTTAGTAATCTAGAATGATAGTCACAGAATAGTTGAATTTGGAAGGAATTTCTATAGCTCCCTTTGTCTACTACCCCTGCTGAAAGCAGGACCGAATAGAGCAGATTGCTTAGGTCCTTGTCCAGTTGGGTTTTGAGTATCCTCAAGGATGGAAACTACACAACCTCTCTGGGCAACTCAATCCCGTGTTTGACCACTGCCTGTTTAATAAAAAAACAAAACAAAAATTAATGGAATTTCCTGTATTTCAATTTGTACCTGTTGCTTCTTGTCCTTTTAGTGGGTCATGCTGAGAATAGTCTGGCTCCATGTTTTGTACACCCTCCTATCAGTCATGAATATGCGTTGCTAAGACCACCCAAGCCTCCTCTTCTTGAGCTGAAACAAGCTCAGCGCTCTCAGCCTTCTCTTGTATGTCAGATGCCTGATGCCAGGATTTCTCACTGGCTCTGGGCTGGGCCTGTGTTTGTGTTGCGCTGCAGAACCTGGGAATGACTGCAGAACTCCAGATGTGGTCTCACCACAGCTCTGCGCCTTGGAACGCTAGAGCTCTTCATTTACCACATCTACTTGGACAACTAATTTCATTTAGTGTCACTTTTACTTCAATTTAGATTTTAAATAGAGAGTGTAAATTGTTCTTGGAGCATCTTTCCTTAGGATGCAGAGTCTTCTCTACTGACTTACTGAGCCTCAGACTATAAGATGAATCTTCTTTGTCTGAACTGGACAAGACAGTTATGATACAAAAACTGAGTTTTTGCCTGTGAACTGCATAGCTTGGAATAGGTGATTATTAACAGGTACTCCTGATTTTATAATCTGTTTATGTAATTCACCTTTAACATAATATGGCAGTGAAAATCAGGGTTTCAGTTGTTTTCTTTTTTAAAGTGTTTAGCAGCAGGATAACTTCTGGGTTCCTTTGCAAGCGTTGTCCCTGTTCACATGTCTTTTTTGTCTCCCCTGAAGTGTAATGCAGCATATCAGTGTCTTTTAATTGCGGACCAGCATTGTCGAACTCGGAAATACTTGCTGTGCCTTGCCAGAGGGATTCCTTGTGTGTCTCATATCTGGGTCCATGACAGCTGTCATGCTAACCAGCTTCAAAATTATCGGAATTACCTTTTGCCAGCTGGTTATAGCCTCCAGGAGCAAAAATTGCTAGAGTGGTAAGTGCCAACTAACCATGCATGATCTGAGTTCACAGACTGAGGATTCAATCAGAGAGAATTGTTATGCTCTGAAGGCTCTTGAATACTACAAGTACTGAAGGTGTCCCTAGTACTGCTCCCCATGCTTTCCCTTCCATACAGAAACAGCACTTCCATCTCTTTCCTTGATGTACAGTGACCTCTAATGCCAAGGTACTATATACATAAAAATATATACCTATACACAGAAAAGACAGTCTCCTGGGAAATAAGAAAGATGTCAGTCTCCACATGAGGCAGACTGAATTCAGGCAAGGCTTCCCACACGCTTTGCTGCCTTCTCTAATTGCTCAGAAATGGATGAAGGAAGGAAACACTATGGCAATTTCCTTTTCCTGGGGTATGTTTTGAAGCTGGCTTCTGCATCTTCCATGGAATCTAATCCAGGAGGCCCATTCTAAGAGAGAGCAGTTTTTGGTTCGGACTCCTCAGGCAAGATGAGGGCAGACAAAAGCAGTTGGTAAAGCTCTGTGGGCTTTTGTCCGGGAGAGTGAAGCTTGTGTCACTTTGGTCCTCTGGCCAAAGCAGAAGCATTTTGGATACGCACAAAAAGGTGGTTCAGGATTAAGGAGGAGCTTAATCTAATTTTGGATTTAGGCTGCGGTATACAGCCCCTACCAATGTTGTCTAGCTCTGTTTTACTATCTATAAACAGAGGATAATTGTTCCAAGTATTTTAGGAGGAGCAGCAAGGGAGCAGGTCATTGTATGCAAGATATTAAAAAAAACAATATGGGAGCCAACTAGGTGACTGAAGGAAGTATTGATAATGGTCTTCAAATAAAGTCTCAGACTAATGGATATTCTTAGCAATCTGCATTTCTCTATTCTTTATTCTACAGGCAGCCACGAGAAAACCCATTCCATAACCTGAAGGTTCTCCTGGTGTCAGACCAGCAGCAGAACTTTCTGGATCTGTGGTCTGAAATCCTTATGACGGGGGGAGCAGCATCTGTTAAACAGCATTACTCAAATGCTCACAACAAAGGTACTGACTGGCCACTTTCTCAGGCTTAGTAGTTGAGAATCCCATGCCACTGTTGTCTCTAGTATGGTTTAAAACCATTTAGGATGGCTTACGAGGTAGCCTGCAAGCATAAAGGAAGGCAAAGTGCAGACACTGGCTTTCTGCTTGAACGTAATCTCAAACATCTAGAAGACTTCCAGAGAAGGAGACGCTGCAGCAATTCAGGACACAAGCCATCAGCTTCCAGCTTATGTTGAAAGGGGGAAATAGGCAAGAGTTGCCCCTGGACCTTCTGTAGGACACTAAAATTTGGTTCCTTGTCCTTCTGAACTCAGCTGTCTTTCCCTCTCTATATGGGATGTAGGCTGTAATACTCATGGCATGAGGTCAAGACTCGGTTCTCTAGTCCTGCCTGTAATGCTGGCTACTGGTTTTCTGCTAATTTCTCTCTGGACTAGAGGGAATCTTTTACCTGCAGGGTGCAGTGTTGCTGTAGAGCGTGTCTTCAGTTTTAGAGAGAGAGAGAGAGTTCACTGGCTAGGAATGAGAGGACAGAGAAGGGATTCATAGTGGTGAAACAAACTGATCTGCTGCTGCAGAGAGGATCCTTTTTCTTTTTGTCAACTGACAGGTGCCTGTCTTTCCTTCTGTGCAGATATTGCTTTGGGTGTTTATGACGTGGTGGTGACTGATTTTTCCTGCCCAGCTGGTGTCTTGAAGTGTGCAGAAGCTTTACGTCTGCCTGTTGTCTCACAAGAGTGGGTGATCCAGAGCCTTATTGCTGGGGAGAGAGTAGGCTACAACAAGCATCCAAAATATAAACATGACTATGTCCCCCACTAAACTGAAACCTTGCCCTGCTGTCCCACTGTTGTGCAGACTGTGTTTTAATCAGGTTTTAAATGTTTGTGTATTGGACAGTGTGCATGAATTACTGTATATAGTTTTATCTGCTGGACTTTTATGATGAAATAAATGTTTAATCTCTTGTGGTAGCTGCTGGGACTCCTCATTTATCTAAACTTATTCCTGGGCCATGCCTCCAGAGAAAGAGGGCAGAGACAAAAGAAATGGTTACATTTCTCTGAGCTGAAGAGCACGAATGGTCTGCTTTCAGTAAAAGCTGACTTCAACACGAAGTCAATCATAAAGGAAGGAAAGGTGTTCTCAACTGGCAGCCTGTATTTACAGAAGTGAATACCCCGTGACCGAGTTGAGGGAGGCAGCAGTGGCACTGTAGTTTGTTGGAAGAATAGCAGGTTGTGTACCCCTTCAGCTTGCTGTTGTTATTTTCCATTAATTTCATCAAGATGTTGCTGAAATAACTGGTAAGAATTTCTAGGACAAAATGCCATTTTGTTTTGGCTACCTCTCTTTTTCCGGCTGTGACTAACCTTCCTCAGTGCAGATGGGCACTACCTAAGTAGAGAGAGAGACATGGGGATGTAGGACAACTAAACTTCTGGGAGACTGAGATGCGGAGTATGTAAGTGCTGTATATCTTTGTTTAAATGCTAAGGGGGTAAATATCTGCTGCTGAGCTGCTGCATTCCCAGCTGGGGACTTCATCTGAGCTGCCAGCTGGCATAAAGGGAAGAGCCGAGTTTGACAGCTCTTCCCTCCAGCACCACTGTAGGCCAGAGGTAGAGAGTATTCTGTACCCAGCCTTGGACCCACTGTTTAGTCTTCTGCTTCAAAAGCAAGTTTTTCTTGATGCATGTATTTTCCCCAATCATTTCCTAGCTCAGTCACCTTCTGACTGTGTTGGTCTCTAAATACCATATCCAAACTTCAACACCCTTTCTCCAGTTTTCTAGCTTTTTTTCATAGTCACGGGATTTTTAACTTTGCATCAGGCACACACAGCTGTAGTGTGTTGTCAGTGCCAGGCCTTACACTTGCTGCCTGTTCATGTGTCTTCCTGCATGAGCAGAGAGGACTTTTTCCTCCAATGACATGTAACTTTCTTGGGAGCTGCAGCTTTGGGCACTGTGAGAAAACCAACCCCCTGAGGGGAAGGCAGGTTTCCTGGCGGCCTTTGTGTTCAAACTAGGAAACCTGACTCTACACCCCAGTGACAGACTGGAGGGCCCTCTTCTGCCACTCCTCCAAATGGACTTACAGCCAGACAGCTTGGGAAATCTCAGTAACGCGCAAGTCCCTGCCACTACTGTTTTGCACTGAAAGATGCTGTGCCACTTTGTGCTTTTGCACTTGGGTGCAGACATTGATGATAATCCACATAATTGCACGACAAGATGGTTTTATTTTGGTGCAGTAGGACAGTCACTAGTAGCATTCTAAATAGTCTTGAACAGTAACAGTACACTTAACAGTTGGCATCCTATTTAAGTTTCTCCTTAGGTTTAGTTCCAGCCCACTTTTCTGCCGTAGTCAAAGTACGCATCTCCTTCTGCTGGCAAAGCTCCTACTTCTGTCTTCATGTGCATAATTTTAATATATTTTGTGTGCTACAGAGAAAGCATGTGACTCACTAGTAGCTCCTTACCTACACAGATATGCTAGAACGGTGCACTGTATAAGAAGAGATTCTTAAAATTTAGTCGTCCTTCCCTCCCCCTTTACCTCAAACTACTGTTGCAGCCGTTTCATTTATGTGAAGGTATTTATTAGCAGACATTGTGCGCTGTAAACCAGTTTACTGCACAGGTGGAACTTGCGAATACAGCCAGCACTTCATTCCTAGTCAGGAACAACAGCCCCCTCCAGCATGGTAAGGACTTGAGTATAGCTGAGGAGTCAAGACATCGCAATTCCTGTTGCTTTTTCACTTTCCGCAGAGGCACAGGCTGCCTTCCTAGAAGCATTTATCAGTATATGCAGGGCTGCAGAAAGCATGTTTTTATTAGTTCAGAAAAAAATGGAGTAGCTTTCTGCAGTCAATGGGCAGCCTCACATATGCGGTGCTTCCTGCCCATTCCTTCTGAAACTGGTTCACCAGGAAGGAGCCACCTCCAACGAAGATTCAGCTCAGTGCAAACTCTCCAAAGTGCCAGAGGTGCTCTCCACTGCTTGAGGTGCTGTTGGTCACAGCCTGAAGAAAAGGTCTTGGCGCTTAAACCCCAAAACTGCAAGAGAAGGATACAATATTAACTACACGTTGAAAGGAACTCCCTCTATCAACCCCCATCAGCATTTTTCAGGCAATATGAGCTAGCAGCCAGTTCGGCTTCATGCCAGAACAAAATGGAAGGGCAGGAAGCATACAGAACCCCCAAATTAGTTCATCCTGGTTTGTTACTTTTCTATTTGCTTCTAATTATTGCAGCTTACACAATCAATAAAAATGACTTGTGATCATTTAGATCATTCTGTACTTCAATTAACTCAGGATAATGCTACAAACAACCCTGAAGATATTCCTACCTGCCCAGGGTTCCTCCAGCCTGGGTGTAGTATTTGTTATAATCCAAGCGTAGCAGCAGTTGAGCTAAGTCAGAGTTTATCTGATGGTTGCGAACACTAGAGAGAATCTTGAAGAGAAGTGATGACTGACGACTGAACCCCTACGAATTAGAAGAAGTCAGTTGTGGGCACTCTCAGGAGAGAAAGCAAGGAAACAAGCAAGTCTTTCATCTCTGTTCCTGCCTAAACAGTCCCTTGACAGCCTGAAGAAAAGAATCACTGCAATGGAGGTGATGCTTGTGGTCCAGAGTAAGGTAAGCCATCAGCCGCAAGAATTATTAGGTGTCAGGTATCCCAAAGAAAGGGTAGAGGCACAAGCTGATACCCACCTCCTTTCTATTCCAATAGGGTAATTTCTGTGTATCTGCCCACACTCCTCCGCTCTGTGCACATAGGATTTTTGACACAGGAACAGCTGATAAATTAAGATCATTGCAAGCACTCTTACAGAAGGTCTCAGCTTAAACTCACTCCTGTTCTACAGCTGTTCAAGCCAAGTTGGCTATCCAGGTAAGTGTTTTCAGGGTAAAATGGGTCCATATAAACATAGATTCACCTTCACCAAAATACTGAGTTGTGCAGCTCCCCGTTCATCCAATGGGCCCAGATTCTGACTGACCAGAGAACAAAAGCTATGACAAAGATCCAGAATTTCATTTAAGCAGTGGAAAACCTGCATGGGATAAAAAGTACAAGATAGTAGTTTACAGAGAGTTCAGACAGAGAAAGCTGTTCTTAGTACATGAAAAGTTGCAGCCTTGATGATCAAGATGTTGCTGATACTGTGTTTTTCAATTAGTAAGGAAGATGTTAAAGCACCTGTAGCATTTTTGTGAGGTTTTATACAGAAAAAGAATTTAAATGTTACACTGGATCTTTCCACCCACCCCCAACCTTCTGCAGACACCAGTGGGAAAGCAGCAATTGGTGTTCGCCATCCATGCAGGTGCAGGAGTTGAACATAGGTTCCTCCCCAGCCAGCGCACCTCTGCAGCTTTGGGACTGAGAGGGAAGGAGACTGTTTTTATCCTCTGAAGTATGAGAGGGAATTTTTCCTAATCTAATGCATTTCAGAATGAATCTCTCAGGAATACAGTTCCTACCACTATGCTAATTGGTACTTCTTTAATAAAATTGCCTATGAGAAAAACATAGCAATGAAACTTAAGTTAATAAGGTTAACTGAACACTGGAATAATCTTGATTTAAAATTGCCAGGAATGCAGCATTCGCGCTCACCCACTGTAAATTAAGTGATCCTAATTCAATTATCTGTTCTAGTTTATACCTGCTTTATTCCTAGAATTGTAGTCTGTGCTCTACAGGGTTATCACTCGCCTGTTTTAAAAGAGATGGTTTCTTTTATCTGTTCAGAAGGTGTGTTTCTTAGGCCAGTTGGAGAATTTGTAGAAAAATGTGCAAGCAAGACATACTTACAGGTTTTAGGAGGATGAAAGACTGAGCCAACAGGTTACTTAAGAAATGATCATGAGCCAGTCGTATACTCTCAAAATCTCGTGTGGCATTTATCTGCTGCAGAAGCTGTGAGAACTGAGATTCCAGTACGTCCACCTGATGGATATGTAAAGAAATCTCATTAGTATCTTAAGAAATGGGAGTACCTCACACCAGCCAGAAGTTTTGTGTAAGAAACTTAATTTCTTTAATGCTACTCTTATCTTAGAGGCTGAGGATCACCTTCCTGAATGGAAAATTATATACAACAGTGGTACGTAACAAGAGGGGAGGAACAACAATTTCTGATGTGTAAGTATTATCTAAGCAGAAAGGGAAGCGGTCGCTTTCCTTAAGATTAACTATTGAAAAGGTGTATAGCTAGCATATAAATAAAGGTATTTGATTGCACTAATCTCTGAATTTTACAATGGGAGGTGCTATGTGGAATCTCAGGGCAGAGGCTGCAGTGTGAAAGCTCAGCCAGCTAACTCTGGAGAATTCAGAAAGTCAGGCCCTCAATCCAGCTGTTATGGCTATTAACAAAATGATTTGTAATTCTCACAAAATCATGTTACTAGTAACTGTGGCTTCTAACAAATGCTTAGTAGCACTGGAGAGCCAAAACTCCTGTATTTCCAGTAAAACTTACTGATTCACAAGTCAAAAAACTTTATAATTGTAGTACTAAGTCTAAGAACTCATAGAAAGTTCCAGACTTATTCCAAAGGAAATCCTGATTTCCTTAATGTACAAAGAATCTGAGCCCTTAAAGATAGGACTTTGATACTTCTCCCATGAATTTCTGCCAGTTCCTCATTAACTGATAAGATTTTACTTTCTCTATAATCCTGACCTGCAGATAATACTGAAGATTGTCCACAAGGAAAGCCATGTGATCCCTCAGACGCCACTTGATGGCATCAGTTCTGTTAGATTTCAGGTGTTTGCGCTGCATCTGGAGAGCCCAGCAGTGCTGGAGCTCAGCCTGGACTCGTCGCACACTCAGCAGGTATTTGAACACAACATTGTACCTACAGTCAAAAAATACAAAATTGTTTAAGATGAAAATCTTCCTTGGGTGCAGGTACTGGAAACATAACAATGCAGGACTGGAAAAAGAAGCAGGAGGTAGGTCAGGTGATGGCCCGTCCCAGAGTAATAGATTTCTGCTTGTATTGGTTACTGACCTAAGAAATACAAAGTTTATTTCGCCATAGAGAGGGAAGAGCTGATCATCTTTTGTCAAAGTAGCACTGTTGGTAAAATAGTGCAGATCTGTCAGCATCTTGCAGGTCTGACTGTCGTTACATCAAGTACCCTCCATATGAGTAAGTGGAAAGAGTAGTTTTAAGGTTCAAGGAGTGAGGTTAAGTGCTATAGCTTTACCTTTCCACTGAGAGGAAAAAAAAAAAACCACCTTAGTAAGTGCCTGAGATCAGGGAACCTATAGATGAATATACAAAGACAACAGCTAATACTTACTTCTCTAGAACAGCGGGAGTAAAGAGAATATGCAGCGGCCATTGAACTTTGTAAGAAAGGCCCAGAGCTGCCCATCCAGATGCGGGGGCTTCACGTGGAGATAACTCCCGGGAAGGCCCTTCACGACTCTGAGAAGTATCTGAAAACAAATGAGGTGCTGAATTAAGTCAAATTCTCAGCCAAGACAACCATGGCAAGGAAGAAAAGGGGAAAGAACAGAAGAGCCAAAGCAGGCTAGGCCATCACACAGGGCTACAAAGGGAACAAAGTTAGTATTTCTTTAACTTCAGAGAAGGGTCTGTAATAGGACTTGAACACAGGGTCAGCATCTCCCCTCTTAACTCACTACTAAAAATGCAAGTAGGTACCTTTATGCTCCTTTCCATGATACTCAATGGTTAAATGAAGCAGAGGAAGAAGGTTGTCATCATCCAACAGTACCTTATGAGCAGACTGCTGAAATGCAACGTTGACATCTGACAAGAGAGCACAGATACCAGCACAAGTTGATGCGTCTGGGGCTAATTTTGCAACCATTAATTATTTATGCTCGGCCATAAAAGACAACCCTGACACACTACTTTCATTTACTTCCATTTTCAAATATGGAGAGAAACCTGCCATCTGAAAGTTTCTGAGATGTTATTTTCACCCACTCTGTGAGACATTCTCATTCACAAGTGCCATTCTTTCAAAACTAACAACAACATCTAGAGGATAAGATAGAACTCTTCTGGATGGGACGTGGCTAACCATTTTTCTGCTATACCACAGCGAGGACAGTTTGCTAAGTGAATAAGTAACACTCACCATGTTCAGTTACAGCTGTAGGTGGTGTTTTTAACATGTGCTGTGCAGTGTCAATGAAGGCCTGAAACAGCTCACCTCTTCCCAAAAGGTAAAAGTCTTTTATAATCTGTGGAGATATTTTTTTCTGTATATAAGCATATAAAAAACTGAGCAGAAATTTTAAGCATCCTAGCTGATAGCATCCATCTTTATTATCACTTGGACAACCTCTGCCACTTCAAAACACTGCTGGAGAGACTGCCCAAAAAGTCTACGCTGGCTTTGCTTCAAGATGCAAACCGCATACACATACCCCTCTAACTCTGTCTCTGACCAAGTTCTATCAGTCAGTGCTCATTCTCAAGACCTGGAAAATGAAACCAGCTTTACCTAAAAGAAGAAAGTGCAGAACCTAGCACAGTGAAGTATTTAATGGGAACAAAAGAAAGAACAAAAGAAAGAACGAAAGATTAAGCTGCCTTAGCAAAAACAAGCTAACAGTTACATTACCTTCAGTTGTCCTAGTAAATCTGATTCTTCCACCATGAGTTTCCAAAGATGCTAGTGAGGAAACAAAAAAACAAACCAAAAGAAACCTCCTCTCAGATTTATCTAAACCCACTCAGTGAGAACAGCAGCTGTTTTAAAGTATACTTGTTGTGTATACAAAAAAGCACCTATATAAAATGCTATATAAAGCATAAGAGAACACACTAAGATTCCTACGTGTAGGCAGCCCATGCTACTGGTTCGAATATTCTTGATGTATACCAGAAACTGTTCCCAAGAAACATGAAGACCCATGACAAAGACTAAGCAAATTCTCAGAAATCGGTTCCACTCTAGCTTTGTTCTTACTTCTCCAACCTCCCCATCTTCTCAGGTTTCTCCCTGGCCCCAAATTAAAAAAAGATTTTAAATCGCCAAAGCAAAGAATTTGTCCAGACACACCATCCATTATGCTGAAAGCGTGATGAGAAGTTCTGAAGTTGTGGTAAGTGAAGTAAAAAACTAAAAAAAAACCCAACTAATTCCCTTCTTTCCCCCATGAAAATTAATAGTATTTGTTAATGTCCTTTTATCATTAGAAGTTGGGGTAACATGACGCTCTGAGCCCCGTCCTGCAGCATTCACATGTTTGTTCAATCACTGATTGTAAAGAGCCCCCTTCTTCTCCCAGCCATTCACAAAGCCAAAGAGCCTCCCAGCCTGTGTCGTAGTCACCCCTCCCAGGATCCTCACCTCGGCAACAGTGCTCCGTATCCAGTCGACCACTGATTCAAAGTCCACCAAACTAAAGAGTGGTTGCTGCTTGAGTCGATGCAGCTCTGCTGCAAAAGTGTCCTCCTGGTTTTTTAGGATGGAACCTGTGAAGCAATTGGAAAAGTGTTTTGGACGATAAAAAGGAATACCATTTGGAGAAGTGCCAAGTGCTCCCAGCACAGGGGGGCAGAAAGGCTGTCGAGGAGCACCATCTCATGTCACACGAGGAATGTGAAGTTGAGGAGGCCTCAAAGTACAGGTATGAAGGTACAAGATTACTATTTCAAGTACAGTTACAGTATAGACACTCGACATGGCAGTGCTGTGGCATCAGTAAAAACCCAAAATATTTTCTATGTAAATGATTGCCACCAACAGCCCTTTTCCTAAGACTGAGCTAGATCTTTGAACCCACAACTTTCCTGTCGTATCAGTTAGTTTGGCTCTCCATCTACCCCCCGCTTCCAATTCTAGCCTACTGCTTGAACGTAGTGATTTATTTATTTATTTTCTAACCAACTAAGCTAGAAGACCAATTTGTTTTCATCTCTCTTAAGGCAAAAAACCAGTCCAATTTAATTGGTCCTTTGTTCTTTGCACTGTCGCTCAAGCCATTTGAGTACTTTTGCATGGACATGCTCAAGATAAGAGCCTCCACGGCAGTCCCCAGTTGGTGTAGGAATATATTTCCAAAACCATTTCCAATATAAACTTATCAGGCTCTCAAACAGAGCCATCAGCTGGAATTGTCCCTCTCTTGCTGTCTTAAAGCCTCTGTCTTGATCATTTGTCTTCCACAGCGATCTTTGGGACCACCTTGCAATGGATCTCTTAGCTTCGTGGATGCATTTTGATCCTATGACACCATTTGGCAGCATACCCACTCAAAGCAAGATGTGCCCCTGTGTCTGCACCCTGCAGGGACAGGGATGCGAACTGAAACGAAAACACAACCTTTGCAATTGCTTTATTTACCCAAAGCCAATCATAGGGTGACCTGTTGCTGGAAACTTGGACACTATGTTTGGAAATTGTTATTTACTCATCCTGTTCTTGTACTGCTGCCTCGGAATCAATCAGAAGCAGAACACCAGGACTACTGCTCTGTCCTGGCACAACCATCCCCGTGTTCTGAAGAATATCAGCCAATAGTCAGTGACTGCTGAGGAACTTGTTAATACAGCGTTTATGGAAGATACTCGTCAGTCACTCGTAACTGAGCAAAGGCCACAAGAAAGATGTTCCTTACCTTTTCTGGTCAGGTTAACATTTTGATTCTCAAACATCTGTACAGATTCTCCCACAAAGAGGATTTTCTCAGCAACCCGCACAGGAATGTATGAAGGCAGCATTTCTACTCGCAGAGAAAACTGTTTCAGAGATGGAGCTAACATGTTCTCCTCCTCAATCAAACGCTACCAGAGACCACGGGAAAAAGAAATCAAGGTAGTTAATTGAGCTCTCTCAGTGTCACCTTCTTAGTGCCTACACTTTTCTCCATGGACGTAGAATATTCACCAATTTTCACATTCTTCCTATATCCAATATAGTGAAATTATAGATTTTTCACTGACTGCCTTTTAAAGTTTTCCCTTGTTTTTGCCTGTGTGTAGTCTGTACAGGGCATTTAATTAGCATGCAACGCAGGGTGTTTCAGGGCTGAATCTTATGTGTGTTCACAGCCAAGGTGCGCCAACACCATGTGTGTCGATGAAATGTTTTCTCACCGTAGAGTGTGAATTTACACAGTTGCAGTTGCTCCTCAATGGTCCCTAGTGCAGACACTAATCAGACACACAAAGTGGGGAAGGTTCCTTCATTGAGGAAGCTCTTTGCACGAGGGCACTCGAACAGCATGCCGTCTGCATGAGGAGCTACCGCATTCCACCAGTGCACTGGCAGGTTGCTCCCTTGCTTAACTGAGTACCCTGGCCATGTTCTTAGCAGCCTCTTGACTCTCACATTGCACATTTTTCCCCGGTAATGTCAGTAGTATTACCCTGTTAGGTAACATTTGCACAATAAACCATTGTGCAAGAAAGCCACCTGACCCAGCTGCCCACAGAAAGGGTGCAAATCAACACCTGAGCTCCCCACACCCTTTCCCTTGCCATCACTCGCACACCACCAATACTTCAGTTGAGATCACAGCGCTAACCCTACGGAATCAGAAAAGTCACTCAGGAGCAGGGTGGGTACAGCCGTTCCACAGCTGTACTGTGTATCAGTGTCTACACAGATTGCACCCACAGGGCTTTCTGCCCTGAGCTAATCCAGCTGTGCTTTATGCCTAGCTGCAACCCATCACAACATTCTGTTGATTTGCCATCCCGCCTGGTCTCAGGATGTGTCCAGTCTAGCATAGCTCGCACCGAAGCAGAAGACAATCTATTTCTTCTTAAGTTCCCTAGTGACTAAAAGATGCCAAGCTACGACTTGCAGTCTTACCAGGTCCTGCAGTTCTCGTAGCTGTTTTCCTGTAAGCCCCCCAATTCCTAGGTCATCGTCATCTTCTTCGGGTTGGCTAGGGACATTCCCAGAAGAGGGGCCCTGTTTGATAAAGAACTCTTCATGTTGGTCTAGCAGCAATCCATGCAGCATCCAGGCAGAGAGTTGCTTATACATGACTCCATGACACACAGCCAGAATCCTGAGGTCAAGAGAAACAGACAGTGAGGCCTTTGCACGCAGTAACCAAAACCTCATCGTACATGATTCTGGAACATCCTGTTAGTAAACCAGGCAATACAGCAAGTGCTAAACAGCTAATGTGGAATTTTACAAATTTATTTTTTTTTTAAACAGAAAGCTGGAGGGATCACTTGCAAAACTAAACTAAGAGATCTGCTACTATACAGAAGTATAAGTAAGTTTTCAGTGGCTTCCCAGTCCTGCTCTTTATACTCAATTACCATATCAGCATGAACACAACTTATCTTTTAAGTAGTCTGACTTAAAAGGCTACAAAGATGATCAAGGGAACGGAGCACCTTTCTTATGAGGAAAGGCTGAGAGACCTGGGGTTGTTCAGCCTGAAGAAGAGCACCTCATAAATGCTTAACAGTACCTAAAGGATGGGTGTCACGAGGATGGGCTCAGGCTCCTCTCAGTGGTGCCTGGTGACAGCACAAGGAGCAACAGGTACAAACTGGAACACAGGAAGTTCTGTCTGAACATGCAGAAAAACTTCTTTCCTGTGCGGCTGGCAGAGCCATGGAAGAGGCTGCCCAGAGAGGGTGTGGAGTCTCCTTCTCTGGAGACATTCAGACTCCACTGGGATGCATTCCTGTCCAGCCTGCTCTGGTCAGATTAGATGATCTCTGAAGATCCCTTCCAACCCCTACAATTCTGTGATTCTGTGACTTTCTCCCCAGGGACATATGAACCTGGCAACACTCACTCGGTCACATTTATCCTTTTGAAGGATCAAAAAACAGTAACAGGTCAACCATATGCAAAACAGTTCAGGTAGATGTCAGAAGAAGGAAAAACATAGGGTCTGCACTTTCTTCAGCTTTAAGTCCAAAGTATGGAGAGAGCCTTAATTCCTGCCATAACCCTACTTTAGATAAATAACAGGGTTTTCCTTGCATGCTACTCCTACTTTTCTATCATGCAAGCCTGTTTTGCACGTACTGTTTACACAACTAAGATAAACACTTTGACACTAACTCCAGTTACTACAGAAGAATGAAATAATAGCTTTACTGTATCTACATACTTTTCAAGAGCACTGCGAACAGGAGGCAACCCCCCACAGCTGTGTTTGTGGACTGTCTCCAGTATCTGACATCCATGAATCTGCAGAAAGAAAACATATTTAGTCTAGGTCTGTCACTGGGATCTGTACTGAACTTTTCAGCCATTTAAACATTACACTTTCAGCTAACAAGAAAATGCCTTAACAAGCTGCACAAGTCTTACAGAAAGAAAGATGTAACCTACTCCATGTGTGAAGAAAGAGACCTTCTATACGTGGCTCTACACCTAAGCTTTTCTCAAAAATTTCCCTTAACAATAAGTAAGCATCTCTGGATTCTGAAAACATTAGCTTCTGCCTTTTTTTTTTTCAGGTGTCAGCAGGAGAAAACAGACTCAGAAAAGAAGAAATTCCAACCACCAGCATCTCACACTATGAAATGTAGGTATTGTGATTATAAAATGCAAGTCATCAAAGATCATACCAATAATGAAAAAGTCAAATCCAGTGTAAATGGAGTTGCAAAATAGTTATTCAATACTTACGGCAGTACTAGGA
Source organism: Tringa tobata (assembly GCA_033628505.1). NCBI lineage: Eukaryota > Metazoa > Chordata > Aves > Charadriiformes > Scolopacidae > Tringa > Tringa tobata. The sequence continues at coordinate 187,069 of JAHREE010150540.1, forward strand.
AGAGGGCACCCATTACTGAAACCACATTCCTGCCTAGTATTAAAAGTCTGGGATAGGGGCAGAAAGAACTTTATCAGCTAAAGAGGAAACTTGTTAAGACAAACTAGCTATAATTTTACTGTACCTTCTGAGTCTTGATCTGTTCCACCATGACCATCACAGAGGGGAAGAGTAACTGAAACTGCAGAACAAGGAGCAAAATATTGAATTTGGTTGCTATGCTATAGCAAAACTATACTTAAGTACATGTGGACAGCAGCTGACCACAATAATTTAATTAAATTATCATCTGTCTTTGCCAACAAATTAGAAACATAACATGCAAATCTCATGCACGTCCTCCCTCCACTGGGCCAAGATGCATGAAGTAACTGTGTTCCAGCTGGAGTTGGGGTTACACACAGGCAGTGAGGAATATGCGAGGGTCAAGGTGGAGCACCCAAGTTCTGTGTCAAAAAGCAATCCTCTGAGCATGATTAAGGGACTACAAATGTAAAGGTGTTAAAAAGAAATGGCGTGACATGACAGACTAACCCTTATTTATCCCACCCACTTTCTCATTAGACTCAAGGAGCAATAAGAGTAACCAAACAGCCCTACCTGCTTAATAACATGACATACCTGGTCCAAGGAATAATTAACATGTGAAATGGAAAGATGCGGGTCGGCCAGAAACTGTAAGAGCAGCAAAGCAATTAATGAAAATTAAGTAAAAAAGCACATTTGGCTCAATATTCCAAACCTTTAGTTCCAACAGCTTTCCTCCCCTCTTCCCCTCCTCCCCTGTATGTTAGAGAACCAAGTGATATGAGGAGAGGTTGAGGGAACTGAGTATGTTTAGTTTGGAGGAGGCTGAGGGGAGACCTCACTGCCCTCTACAACTACCTGAAAGGAGGGTGTAGAGAGGTGGGGGTTGGCCTCTTCTCCCAAGGGAATAATGACAGGAGCAGAGGGAATGGTCTCAAGTTGCAGCAGGGGAGGTTTAGATTAGATATTAGGAAGAATTACTTTATTGAGGGAGCGGTCAGGCACTGAAACAGCCTTCCCAGGGAGGTGGTGGAGTCGCCATCCCTGGAGGGATTTAAGGAACGTGTAGATGTGGCACTTCAGGGCATGCTCTAGTGCCTGGGATTATTGGTTTGTGTCTGTTTGTGGGTGGGTGTGCTGTGGTTTTGGTTTTGGTTGGTTTTTGTTTGTTTTTGTTTGGTTGGTTGGTTGGTTTTTTGTGGTTGGACTCGATGATCTTGAAGATTCCTTCCAACTATGAATATTCTGTGATATTTTAGACGGGCTGTGTCCCATTTTAGGCTGTAGCAACCACTGGATGGTGACAGTTCCCAAGACAGGACAGCAGCTCATCTAGCAGAGATTTATCAAAACCTTTGCAACTGAACACAGAACTGACAATAAATAGTCTGAGACAGCACTGGCCTCTGAAGCAGACGGTGCACTTGCTGAACTGAAAGTAGAGGGTACTTAATACTTATTAGAATGAAGAGTCATTTACAATGGCACCTCACAGCAATAATTTGGAAGATATCCCTGATGTGAAAAGGAAACTACCTTGTCTACCTGCTACTACTTAGCATATTAATTGCAGAAATGACAACTTTCCACAACCTGTCAACAGCCTGACAGCCTCGTGTTCCAAGTCTCTTTCCTTTACCTCTTGTTCTAGGTCAAGTAGTGCCTGTCGATATGGCTGCAGCACTGAATCAAGACCCGTGCAGAAGGCTCGCAAATAAATGCCATGTAATCCACTCTGGTTTTGCTGAGATGGATGATGGTCCTGAAATCAAATAAAATCTACATCAGCTCCATAGTGCAGGTCTGAAGAGTAACGGACTTTCTATGCAGCGTTACACCAGTGGCCCAAATATGCTGAAATGCACCTTGGCCCACAAGAAAGTGCCCAGAAGAAAACCCAGAAGTTTGCCACAAGGAGAGTTACTGGAGCAGAATTATATTTAGCTTCTCTACAGCCATATGCAAGTGCTGAGAACCACTGGCAACTCCAGCGCTGCTCTGCGCTGACACAGGGCTCTGGGCTCTCGAGGCTCTCCACATATCGGGAGGCCCCGCACAGCTCACGGGCCCGGCCGGTCCGCACCGACCGGCGCTCGTTACGGGCGCTTCCCCCGGCGCAGGGTTTTCGGGGGACGGCGGGCCGCACCTGCTGCTGCTGGACGTGCCCCGTGTACTGCTCCACGAACTCCGTGAAGCGGATGTAGTCGGTGCCGAGGCGGCAGAGCCGGTTCAGGACGCTGGTCTCGCTGGGGTGCAGGAACGGCAGCTCCTGAGAGACCTGGTGGGAGGAGAGCGGTGAGGGCAGGGCGGGGCAAGGCGGGGCGGGAGCCGGGGCGGGGCAAGGCGGGGCGGGAGCCGGGGCGGGAGCCAGGCCGTGCCGTGCCGTGCCGTACCGTACCGTATCGTATCGTATCGCACTGCGCCACACCGTACCTGCAGGCCACCGCGCTTGCTCCACGTGAAGGCCGCCCCCGGGTACCCGCTCAGCGCCAGCAGCAGCTCGTGGATCATCCTGCTGCGCGCCGCCGCACGGGCTGCTGGGAGCGCGCAAGGGCCGCCGGGAAGGGCGGGGCCGGGAGGTGGCGGGACCTGTGGGAGTGGCGCGGCTGGTTGTGCTGGCGGTGCGGGGTTTCTTCAGCGGGGACGGAGAGCAACGGGGCCGTGCGGGAGTTGTAAGAGTCATCGGGAGCGGCCGAGCGGAGCGGGCCGTGCCCTAAGGGGCGCCCCGGCCGTCCGTTGCAGGAGATAGGTTGCGTGAGGCGAGTGGCTTGGCTGCCGTGGGCGGGGCAGGGCCGGGCCGGGCCGGGCCGGGCCGGAAGGGCCCTTGCAGGACAGCGAAAAACCCGCAGCCTGTTCGGTCGATTCTTGGTTTCGTTGTTCCTTACCGAATTTCTTTACTGGTTCCTCATGTTGTTTGTCAGTGTTTCATCAGCGCCAGTTTTACCTTTCTCCACTTATATATTGCTTTCCTTTGCTTTCTCTCCTAATGCAGGTAGCCTTTAAACCAAAACTGCCTACTTTCAAAATTGTGACTTTATCTAATAAACTGGGTTTTAGAATTATTTTCATTTTCTTTTTCCTGTTCTGGCAGTGTTTTTCTTTACATGAATTTTTACTCTTCTTCCTTTAGAATAAATGAATGGTCAGTATCATATAACATGCCCACTTAAAATGTGTGTTTGATTCATGATCAGCTTGTCACAATTAATAAGTTTCTACTATGTTGCCTCATTTTGTAAATAATTTTGTCTTTTAATACGGTCTCTCTGACATGTATGCATTTGCTTTCTATAGCTCTCCATGTGTGAAGGGAGCTCCAACAGTATCCTGTCAGCTATCAGCATAAGAAAACTATCCTCTTTGTGTTGACAAAGCTGCTATTGTCTGAATAAAGCCTGAGGAATTTGGCTGGGCGTTTGTTACTCATCATTGACACAGTTGCCACAGGACACAACTGGGCCATCCCTGCTTTTAGGAAGCTGTATTTGAGGTTTATTGCCCTTGGCTACAGCCTCGAAGTGCAGAATTTAGTGGCAGTTCTTCCCTTGTTCAGTTCAATCTCATGCTGCTGACCAAAAGTCCTGTGCTAAGAGGTGGGCTTTGATAAGTGCTGAATTTAAATACTGTTTCGGTAGATTGTAAAGCTAAGCATGCTATAGATAGCTTACAGGTAGTTAAATGTGCAGTGATGGCTCAATAATTGGCCAAAAATGTTTAGTCTGTAAAGACTAAATACATAATTTAGTGGTATATTTGAACAGTACTGTTAATTTAATGCTTTTATTAACATAAATACATATTACATGTTTTATCTATTAGGAAATTTTTCACTTCAAACATAGTTGTCTTCTGCAGCCAGAAACTAAGCTTACAACAGCATTCCTTCACAAAAAGTGGAAAATCCCAAGAGTCTTTCTTGAGAAAAGGGCAGGAGTAAACGGGGTGTAATATTGATTAGAACAGAAGGAATTTGCCTTTAACAAAGGCAGGGGTTGGGAGCTAATTTTTGTGGAAGGCTGTGAATTGTTGAAAGAGGATCAAACTAGGGACAAGGTGATAATTAACCATGAAAGTAAGTCAAATAGAGAGATGGTGGCATGTTCATCATTGGAGTCCTTCTTTGATGGCGAGTTATGGGTTTGATGCAGTGTTTGGTGTGTGGCTGGTGTTGCAGAAGGGGTCAGACCAGGTGTCTCATTGTGTCTTTGCTTTACAATCTGTAAAATGGCTCGTCCCTGCTTGTTTGCTTCTGGCTAAATATCGTGGTCTGCTCAGGCCTTAAATTACTTTATTGATTCCACAAGTGTCTTTTTTGGTAGCCTACATGAGAACAAATGGAGAGGAAACAAAACAGTATTACAAAGCAGATAAAAAGACAGGGAGTATGTACTGTAGACAAAATGAATCTTGAGTTACCCGTTCTGTTTTGTTTTGTTCTGTTCCATTTTTGTAGGCTGCTGTGGGGCTTCCTTGGACCTTGCAGGCCCTTCAAGAGAAACTGTACCTGGCACGTGGGGACATGCACGGCTTTCCAGTTCAAAATGCCTTTTTGCCGGTATGGACCTTGCCTGCGTTGCGCTGTCATAGAATTATAGAATGGTTTGGGTTGGAAGGGACCTTAAAGATCATCGAGTTCCAACCCCCCTGCCCTGGGCAGGGACACTTCCTACCAGACCAGGTCGCTCAAAGCCCCGTCCAACCTGGCCTTGAACCCCTCCAGGGATGGGGCAGCCACAGCTTATCTGGGCAACCTGGGCCAGGCTCTCACCACCCTCACAGCAAAGAATTTCTTTCTAGTATCTAATCCAAATCTCCCCTCTTTCAGTTTAAAACCATTACCCCTTGTCCTATGACTCCCCTCCCTGATCAAGAGTCCCTCCCCATCTCTCCTGTGGCCCCCTTCAAGTACTGGAAGGCCACTGTAAGATTTTCCTGGAGCCTTTTCTTCTCCAGGCTGAACCGCTCCAGCTCTCTCAGCCTGTCCTCATAGGAGAGGTGCTCCAGCCCTCTGAATGTTTTCGTGGCCCTCTGCTGGACTCTAAAGCTGGACACAGTGCTCCAGGTGGGGTCTCACAAGAGCAGAGTAGAGGGGCAGAATCACCTCCCTCGACCTGCTGGCCACACTTCTTTTGATGCAGCCCAGGATGCGGTTGGCTTTCTGGGCTGCCAGCGTGCACTGCTGGCTCATGTTGAGCTTCTCATCCACGAGCACTCCCAAGTCTTTCTCTTCAGGGCTGCTCTCCAGCCATTCTCCACCCAACCTCTATTTGTGCTTGGGATTGCCATGTCCCAGGTGCAGGACCCTGCATTTGGCTTGGTTGAACTTCATGAGTTTTGCACGAGTCCACCTCTCCAGACTGTCCAGGTCCCTCTGGATGGCATCCCTTCCCTCCAGCATGTCGACCGTGCCACCGAGTTTGGTGTTGTCGGCAAAGTTGCTGAGGGTGCACTCAATCCCATTGCCCATGTCTCCAACAAAGATGTTGAACAGCACTGGTCCCAGTACCGACCCCTGAGGAACACCACTTGGCACTGGCCACCACTTGGACACTGAGCTGTTGACCGCAACCCTTTGAGTGCAACCATCCAGCCAGTTCCTTATCCACTAAGTGGTCCATCCGTCAAATCCATGACTTTCCAATTTTGAGACCAGGATGTCATGTGGGACAGTGTCAAACGCTTTGCATAAGTCCAGGTAGATGACGTCTGTTGCTCTGCCCTTGTCTACCAATGCTGTGGCAATATTGTAAAAGGCCACCAAGTTTGTCAGGCATGACCTGCCCTTGGTGAAGCCGTGTTGACTGTCAGCAATCATCTCCTTATTTTCCACGTGCCTTGGCAGAGATTCCAGCAGGATCTGCTCCGTGATCTTGCCGGGCACAGAGGTGAGACTGACTGGCCTGTAGTTCCCCGGGTCTTCATTTTTTCCCTTTGTGAAAATGGGGGTTTCCCTTTGTGAAACTGGTCCCCTTTTCCAGTCAGCAAGGTGAAGGAGCAGGATTTGTCAGGGGCCCTTGGAACAGGGAGATGGCTGGCCTGCCTCCAAAGAAAGGGCTCCTCTGCTCTTCCAGCAGCCTGTCACTGTGCCCTTGTACTGTGTCGTGACTATCAGCAGGACCGGACAGGATTTGGGCTCCAGGCTTTTCTGTCCCTTGGTCTGTGTCTCCCGTGGGGAGCCCTGCAGAGGGTGTCTGTGCAGGGCTGTGTCCCAGCAGCTGCTGGGCCACGGGGAGCAGGGCGGGATGCAAAGGCAGAGAGTCAGGGAGCAAAAGGGAGTGAGGAGACTCATTTTGAAGCCAGATGTCCCTTTTCCTGCCTGGCTTGTCTGGTGCAGTGGGACACATTCTCCTGCCTCAGGTGCGACTGCGCCCCTGGCAACTTCCCCAGAGCTTCGTGCAGAGTTTCCTGCTGCAAGCCGGGGCAGAGGAGGGCTGTGGGAGGGATCTGGGCTGGCACTGGGAGGGGTCTGTGGGTATGTATGTGTAGGTCTGTGTGTTTGCTGCTTTTCAGACCAGACCAGCAGCTTGTCTCATTTGACCACTATGATTTTCATCTGATGCTGGCAGCCAAAAGGCAACTTTTGCTGTTGGCAGTCCATAGCCCAACATGCACCCATATACTGGGTATCATCAAGTAAATGAGGGGTAGGACTCTTCTATATATATATACATATAGACACACATACACATATTTTTAAATATACCTATGTAAAATCTATCTACTTACTCAGTTGAGACAGCTCCACCTGGATTCCTACAGGCCATTCTGACCCTGTAGGCACAGAACATGTAGCTAAACCAGGTAATTAGAGAAGATAATGAAAATGAATAGAGATCTGAACCCTATTACAGACAGAAAATAAGAGTTAAACTTATCCAGGATAAATGGGGTCTAAAGGGAAAGGTCATGGATTGCTGTACATGACTGAATAAAAAAGTAGTATTAAGATTATAACAATACGGATGAGATGGATCATCAGAATGAAGGATGCTAAGATGTAGAGTGACAATAGATGAACAATATTCCAGCTGTCTGACAGTTTCAGGTGTGCTATGAAGCGAGTAAGTGATGGCTTGGAATTCTGAATGCTAAATGGGACCTAGAGCAGATCCTACTTCATCTTTGGGCTTTATTTTGTCAGAAATGAGGATACATGTGAGCAACGGTTCAGTGGAAGTTGGTTTGAATATGTTTTGATTTCCCAAACTCTTTTGCACTGCAAGGTTGTAATACTTTGGAAAGGCAGGTGTGATAATTGTATATATGTTGCTGTTTGGAGGAGGATTCAAAGAGGTTAGAGATTCTGTGTGTTTCAGTTGTAGCCTGCGGCTATGTATTAAGTGACTATAGAATCACAGCTTCAGTCCTAAATGTGTGTTTTTTTCAGCACCATTCACAGAAATAATCTTTCTCATAAAGGAAGCGGCCAATAAATACTTGCAAAAGAACAGGTAACAGTGGTTTAAATAAAGGATTGGGTGTTGGAGCTCTTGTTTCCCCTGGGAAGCCTAGTGATGAGGTATTAAGGCCAAGTACTCTAAATAATTTTATTTTTTTTACAGAATTGATGGCTCAAATTTTGAAACTAGGGAAAAATAGGTACCTCCGTAATGCTATTTGCAGGGCTCTCTGACTAGTGACTGTTCAACACTTAAAAAAAAATAAATACAAAAAACAGGAGAGGCAATTAAATTAAACACAAAGATACACAAACCCTAACAAGCAACAGTTAGCAGAGACAGTGACAAAGACCAGAAATCTTAAATCAAGGGAGCTATTACAGGAACCACTGAAATACAACCTTGAAGTGGTTCAGCCAGATTCTTTGATGATGTATGATAATTGCATTTTATTTTTCTTATCAGAATGGGCCTTATAGGAAAGAGTAAATTTATGAGATTTTTTTGAGGGAAGATTATGAGACTGTGCAAAAAATATTACAGGATTTTTAGGGGGAACAAACCCAGTTCTGCACTCCACAATATACATATAAACATTATTTTAAATATCTTCTCATTGTATAACTGAAAATAGCCACACGTGAAGTAATGCAAGTAAATATTAATAATTAGAACTATAACTGTTTGTCATAAAACCTTTTGTTTTGTAATTTATGTCTAGTATTCACCTATGTAGTGCATTTGTTACTGTTGAAATGTGACCTGCAACCCTTATAATCAACAAAACCCGCTTTCACTTAGTCTCCCTTTCATACAGAGCCTTTAAAAATGTATGCAAACATACTTTCTCATGGACTTGCAGAATGACTGAGGTTGTCTCTAGTCCAACCTCACTTCCTCAGCACAGGGTCAATTGAAGAGGGTTGTGCAGGACTCCATTTAGCGAGGGTTGAAGCATCTCCAAGGATGGAGACTGCACAACTTCCCTGGGTAACACCTTCCAGGCTTTGACCATGCTCAGAGCAAAAATGTTTCTTCTTATGTTTAAGTGGAGTTTCAAGAATTTCAGTCTATTTCCTCTCAAAGGCCTCTCTTGCCTTTCCTCCCATGTCCAACACTCCAAGCTCTCAATAATTTTCTCTGTGTTTCACTGAACTTGTTCTATTGTGTCCGTGTCTTCCCTGTACTGGGGAAGCCAGAACTGGGCCCAGTAGTGGAGATGAGGCCGTTGGCCTACCAAATTACTTAATTTCTGCTGAAGTAGTAAGCTTATGCCCTGGCAGTGAAATTCATTGGACTAATTAAAAAGGACAGACAGTGGCATCTTCAGTGCTCCGACTTTTGAACAAGAACTGGGCAAAGCAACAGTAACAGATGAGCTTAACAGGTACCGAGGGTAAGGGAACGTTCAGGGTGAAGGGAACGTTCACCTCAAGCCGTGGAGGTGCTGCCGACGGTGGCCGCGCTCAGGCGAGTTTCCGTGGTCAGCAGAGCTCTTCGGACGGAAGGCCGCACCCGCCTCCAGCGCGGCCAGGCGTCGCTGCCTGGGAGGCCTAGCCACAAGAGCGGCCCCGGCCGGTCCGGCCCAGCGGGGCGCGGAGGGGGCCGTGCTGGGCCTCGCTGTAGGCGGGGCCGGGTCGGGCCTGGCCTGGGGGTGCTGCGAGAGGGCCGGAAGGGCTGGGCTGCGTCGCGTCCCGTGTAACGGGGCTGACAGGGCTAAGGCCGGAGCTGAGCTGGGTGTTACCGAGCGGGGCTGACAGCAAAGCGCAGAGCCGGGGCGAGGGCTCTCTGAGGGGGTCCCGGGTGGGACACAACGACCTGCGTGGGACCGGGCGGTGGGGCCGGCGCCCGTCGGGGCAAAGGGCTGCGGGCCGGGCCGGGCCGGGCGAGAAAAGTTGTTGCCCCGCTCCGGCAGCAGGCGAAGGTGGCGGAGGCGGCCAGGGTGCGGCCGGGGCGGGGAGCGGTTGCGAGCGCGGAGCGGCGGCTCCTCCCCCGCCACACCCGGTGCGGCAGGAAGAGGAACAGCCGCGCCCGCGCCCAGCTCCCGGCCGGCCCTGGTCCAGCGCAGCGCCATGGCGGCGGAGGAGGTGGACGGGCTGGCCATGTCCCGGCCCCACTATGGCTGTGAGTATCGGGGCGCCCAGGAATCTGCGCGGCCGCCGAGCGACGCCCCGCCCGGCCTGCGCTGCCCGTCCCCTCGGGGGCCGGTGCTGGGAGCGGAGGCTGGGGCGTCGCGGGCGCGGGGGGAGCCTGGGCTTTGGGGCCAGCCCGCGGGCGCTCTGGGCCCCGCCAGCCCCGGCGGAGGCGGGGAGGGGCGCCCCAGGCGTGGGAGCTCGTCCAAGCGCGATGTCCTTCCCTAAGAGAAGGCGGCGGGGGGGCAGCGCGGGGGCCCCCCGCCTCGCCCAAAATGTCCGCCGCGGGGAGGGGGCGCGGGGCCGCGGCCGGCCCTGCCGCCTTCCCCCCGCGTGTTTCGGCGGCGGCACCTGACTCACCGGGCGAAACGGCGGCGGGGGGAGGTCGCGGCTCAGGCTGTCCGAGAGCCGGGCGCGCCTGTACCCTCGTTGGGCAGGAGCCAAGGCGGGGCGGGCAGGTGGAGCGCGGGGCAGGGCTCCATGCTCGGCTGGGAGGAGAAGGGAGGACGGAGCGGGGGCGTCGGGAGGGGACGGGGGTTTCCCTTACTGTGGGCGTTACCCTGAGGTTTGGGGCAGTTTTCGACTCTTGCAACTTTGGGTGGGACTGGAGTAATGGGAAAGATGCTTTTGCGGTACCCCAGGCTGATGTCGAAGGGACCCTGCACGGTTTGGTCCAAGGTCTTGTTTGATCCCAAGTGCTGTAGTTGATACCTCACCACTTGCCTGTATTTGCTGAAGGCATTTTAGGTGTAAGTTAACCTTTGATTCATAATGGTATGACACCTTTTCTATTTGTCAGATTGGTCCATAAAACCTAAAAAGTTGGGGGGGGGGGGGTTTGGTTGGCTTTTGGGTTTGGTTTTTTTTTTTTGACCAGAGAGCATGGATGAGGTATTTAGCTGCAAGAGTGGAAAGAGCAGGCTTCATCACCGAGGCTTTAAACGCATAGAGTCTGGAAGATTTAGGCATATACCCTGTGTAGGTCCTCAGCTTCATTCAAAGATGACACACAGGTTGTAGATCTGAATGGTTCCCTTTCAGATAAGAGCTGAGTAGCATTTCCATCTTTTTTAGAGGTGGACTATAAAGATACAGAAAGGATTATATGATGTGCACATATATTGGTGTCCTTCCTTAATCTTTGACTACCAGAATCAGAGGATAGATGGAGGGACGTGGGGTCACTGTGCTTTTGAGGAAGAGAAAGGCAAAGCTAGAAGAAAATAAAAAAATGAAGGACTGTTTCTAAGACATTGGAAGATGGAAAAGGTTGAATGGTGGTCAAATTGAAAAATCAGAAAGAGGGAAGGTGGCAGGTTTATGTTACAAGGAAGGATAAGGAACCAGGGTCTCTTCTGTTGCTTGTAAAGAACAGGTATATTTGGTCATATATATATATTTTGGTCCTTCATTTTCTGAATCAAATAAAACCTGTGATGAATTTCTGTGGGAAAGTTTGGATCTGATATTTTGGTGTGCCTGTTCAGTTACATTCAATCTTCAGCCACCTGAGAATGTGCTTTGACTCTTTGCAGCTGTCTTGGATAATGAGAGATTAACAGCAGAAGAAATGGATGAGAGACGACGCCAGAATGTAGCCTATGAGTATCTTTGTCATCTGGAGGAAGCAAAGAGGTAAGAAGATGCTGTTTTGAAACTGCTGGTGCTTTAAAAGAAGTTGTGATATTTGGCAAAGGGAATAAATTGGATGCAGCTTACCTCTTGCCTGTGTTGCTTAGTGGCTATATAGATTAATTTAAAACAAACAAACAAAAACACCCCCAAAAAACAACTGACCACTGATGATGCTCTTAAAGACTTCTTGTGACAAGGACTCTGTAGCTGTAGTGCTCCAGTATTCCTAGCACTGGATGGTTTCTCCTTGTAACCTAATGTGTACATGTCTTGGTGCAGTATTGCCTCACTAGTTATCAATGGACGTGAAGAACAAGTTATTCTCTTCTGCTTCACTGCAGCCTTTTACAAATTTAAATTGTAACAGTGCATTTCCCTTGCACTTATCTTCTCTTAGACTGAAAACCCAACTTGTGCATATTTTTCCGTGAGTCCCATTTAATAGATCTGTAGTACTTTTCCCTGGATTGTTCTGACTTTTTTCCACTCCATGTCTTTTTGGAAGTGCACTGCCAAAACGGAGGGAGGTTTTCCAAAAAGAGTGTTAACATGCATACTTACAAGAGCACAAGGATTAAAATTATTTTATTATTTTTTAATAATATATCTATTTTTATAATTATTATTTTGTGTACCCTGATAGATATGCTAGTACCACATGTTATGACATGTTATCTGCATTTTCATAATGGTATGATGTAGTAGAGCTTTGCTGAGTTGCTACCGTTTTACTTGAAGGTATGCTGCTGAAGTTTGTTCCTCGTCCTGTGTTTATACAGCCTATTGTGTTTTCCTGAGTGTGTTACCTTTCACTTTATCCTGCCAAATTTGATTTTTCCTGATCTTAGTTTAATATGTTGAAATAATTTTGTTCTTACTCCTGTTCTCCAGCACATGTGTAGTTTTTTTTGTCATCTTCTTGTTTAATAAGCTTGTAAGCATTCTGCATTTCTTCATTCAGACAATTAGTGCAAGTATGATCAGAATACACTTGATGCTATGTATCTGCTGTTAAAGGCAAGAGAACCTGTATTAAAAATGAATGCATGAAGTCTTACTGTTGGTAGTTGTTTTTTTTTTAAAATCAAACATTCAATCTTATATGCTGTACATGGAGAATAGGAATGAGACAGACCAATTTGTCCATTGCTTCCCTTCATGACAATTGGGTCTTTTCACGTCTTTGTATAAATTGAATTTTTTACTTGAAATTAAAAATGTTTTTTGTGGCTGAGATTGAGACCAAAGACAGGTTTTCAAGAATGAGAATAAAGAAAAAGAGGTGAGGTAATGTTTGTATTGGTGACTCCCCTTGCCCCCAGAACTTTTGAATAGTGTTTCAGTTTGCATTTGGTAATTAGCCAGGAAATGGATTGTGAGGTTAGACTTTCCTTTCCTTGTTCCCACAAAGATCTAGGCAAAGTAGCCAATGTGCATGCCACAGAAAATAATTTCTGGAGCAGCAGGAAAGCACGGAGCGTGTATAAAAGCACATTCTAAATAGTCAACAGGGTGTTTTGTCATGGCTTGCAGTCTGCCTTTGTCCTAAGAGCCAGAAAACTTTCTCTTCCGCTGGCTAGGTGATGAATTTTGGATAAACCTGTTTCTTCTCCAGCAATACAGACATTAATGAGTTAACCTGTTGGTTTCCTTTCTCATCCTTTTATCAACGACCTCTGTTTGAAAGCCAAGGGCTTAGATGCCTATCCATTCCTTTTCCTTTTTGCCACTCATTTTATTCTCCTCACTGGACAGTTGTTCTTCCAAGCAGCAGTCCTGCTTCAGGTAGGACTAGAGATAAGGAAGAGATTTTCTACAGTGAGGGTGGTGAGACACTGGCCCAGTTTGCCCAGAGAGGTGGGGGATGTCTCATCCGTGGACACATTCAAGTTCAGGTTGGACAGGGCTCTGAGCAACCTGATTTAGTTGAAGATGTCCCTGCTCACTTCAAGGGGTTTGGACTAGATGGGCATAAAGGTCCCTTTCAACCCAAACTATTGATTTTATGATTCTATGTGCCACTGTAATGATTTTACTGGAGAGGAAATGCAGAGTTTGTACAAGTTCACTGCTGGCAGAGTATAAAGAAGGACTTCATTCCAGGATTTTAATAGTTCATGCTGCCTTACTAAGAACGTATAGCGTATTTTTGGAAGGGGTGAGGAGCACTCGGTTTATGCTGTAGCCTTTTGTGTACTTCATAGTAGTTGTCACTACTGCAGATAAACAGAGGCTGCTTGTTACTAGCAGATAATAATTTTCTGTGCTTACGGATTTGGATGAGGTTTGTAGTAGTGAGAAACATCTGACTGTGTATCAAAATAACTCCTTCCGTTGGAATCCAAGATCTTTAGGATCAGATGCTGGATGACAGGGAGAGATGAGTTGTGCTGTAGTCACTGTCTGAGCTTGAAGGAGCCCCAGATCCATCACTTGTGGACTCTTTCGGACTCTTTCTGCCATTGGCCTCAGAGTGAATGCTTTCTGATGTGCTTGTTCTCTGTTCAACTCCATCTCCGGATTTGCAAAAAAAAAAAAAAAAAAAAAAAAAAATCAGGCAAAATACCTAACACAGCAACAACTTTAAGCTGTCATTAAGCTCTTGCTTAATCATGGGGACTTACTCTTTGGATAAATCATCTTTGACTCTTAAGTTCCTTGACCATCTTATTATTCTGCTCTCCATCCTTATCTTCCAGCTCAGGAGGCTGAACACGCTGGGAGTAGCTGGTCCGACTATTGAAGACGGAGGCAAATAAGGCTGAGCAAGCTGGGCGTTTCATTTTGCTGCACCTTGTCAGAAATGAGATGTTTTCACTGTTTTGTCTCAGGGCAAGCCTTCAGAAGTTTCCAATAATGTCTAGTGGTTGCCAATATGTTTTGTGAAGATTGAAGTAACAGCTGTGCCACTCAAAATGCAAGTAGTGGTGTTAGAGCCTTCCTCAGGTCCACCTTGGCAGTCAGAGCACTTACTCATTAAGTGGAAGGTCTGCTTGAAGAGTTTCAAATACCCCTTTCCCGACCCTCAACCCATGCATGCTTCGTGGCCTACACACTTTTCATGCATATCTGAGTGGGAATTCCTGGCTCTTAGAGCTGAAACCATACCACTTTGCATAAGAGTTAGAGATGAAATGACCAGGAGGGGAGCAGACTCCTTAGCTTAATAATTCAGATACAAAGCGAGAGCAGAAAGGCTTGAGTTCATGGTCTACTCCCAAGAATACTTTTTTTCCTCACTGAGCAGTCTTTCTGTAATTGTCCTTTGAATTTTTTCTTTTTATTACTACTAGTACAACCTAAAAGAAGGCTCTTGGCTGCATTGCTTGAAAGGAGTATTTAACTAAAACAAGTAAACAGTAACTGTAAGAGATCATTATGTTTGAAATTAATGTCCTTGGTGTGAGATTTTCTGTATTTGACTTCTTTGCCAGTGGTGTAACTGAGACACAGTGTGTGAATTAGGTACTGCAGCATTTTGCCTGAGAGCTAGGGGGATGGATAGGAGGGTTTATAATCTTTCCTTATAGTGAGAGATTTTCAGATTGGAAATCATACCTATAAGGAGAAAAAGAGGACCTAATCGCAGAGGAAGGTATCTGCTGTGCCCTGTGTCAGGCGCTCAGAAGCTGAAAAGGGGAATGTTGTATGGTTGGAGGCAGCTGAGGCAGGGTGGGAGGGGGCTGGAGAATGATTCTTAGAGCCCCCTTTCTCCCCCCAATAATCTTATTATCATATTACATTATAATATCACATTCAGACACTGTAGTTTATATTCAGTTTTTCTATAACGTAAAAGTGCCTAAAATGATGTGAATAATGTCATGCTGATTTGCACTCCATAAGCATTGTCAGAGGCTTGCTGTCCCTTTAACCAAGAAATAAATAAGGAATCTAGATGTAGAAGTTTGTTTTGTTTGATGGTTTGTTTTTTCGTTTTTATATAAATGTAAAAGAAGATGATGAGATGAAAACTGGCTAACACCTAATTTCATAGTGAAATCAAAAATCCAGAAAAGCCTGGATTTTTGAACTGTGTGATGTAACAGCACATGTGCAGTAGCTTTGAGTATTTCATGAAGTTGTTTGGAGTACCTGTCTACCAAGGACCATACATTAGAGGTATTATCAGAGGAATAACAATATCTGGTACTTATTTAATGGTATTTCAGCCTGTTTTGTTTATTTCTTGAGCTGTCACTGTTGTTCTGTTGTTACTTAGCAGTTTTTGACTTCAGCTACTAATGTGCAATGGTCTTGTGAAACAGGCATTATTCTTGCTAGTTGGACAAAGGGAGGCAGAGTTCTGGGTTATGCCCTAGCATGTTGTAAGCATTTTAGTGCCCAGATTATGTGGCTTCCAGTAACTGTGTAACTTCCGTTGTGCCCGAGCAGTGTGTTTCTTCTCGTGTGCATCAGGATGGAATGTGACCGTGTGGGTTTTTTCTCCTTTTTGGGATGTCTTGTAGATGATGTTCCCCATTGAGCAAGAAAAGGATGCTGCTCCCTCTTTATTGCTGATTTAATCTGTTCTGGAGTGTACTGTCTGTGATCTTGTGGTGATCCCCTTCTTTCTGATAGATCGGAAGATGGCTTAGTGTAAACTGATGATACGATTGAGAGAAATTAATATTTTGTGCCTGTCTGGTCAAGTCTGAAAGGGTCTTGCCCATCAATTGTTTTTCTTTAAGAATTACTCTCCCCTCTCCATCACGCACGTTTTTTCTCTTTAAAGTGGGGGGCAATTTTTTTTCTCAGATGACTTGCCTGTGTCATTAAGCAAAAAATAAACCTAAATTGTTCTCCAGGTGACCCAGTAAAATTTTGTTCCTAAAAGAAATCTAATGTTTAAAGAAAAAATCTGGTCTTCAGCTTTTGGGTTTCCCACTTTTAGTTTGAAAGTGTTTGGATGGATATCATTGTCTCGAAATTCGATGTAGTTATCCAAGATCTGCTTAAACAGTTTTCTTTATATTCAGAGGTGTAGGGTGCCCAGAAGAATGAAGAAGAAGAATTAGATGTGTTCAGTCTGTCCTTTATAGAGGTAGTGCTAGATGGGAAGCTCCATAAAGCATATTCTGTGGGTAACTTTGTAAAGCAGGTTCATCAGTGTCTGTAAAGGTGTAGACATCAGTTGTTGAAGGAGCTCTTGCTTGAAGATAAAATATTTAAATTGTATGCTACATCTTTAATCTGCTGGTGAAGTAAATGTGATAGTTGCTCTTTTAAACAGAATTACTCTCAAGAGGCTTCTTCATTGCAAATCAGAGATTTTTCAGAAAGGTGATAAATTACATTGGTTCCATTCTCTTATTAACCTGAACTTGAAAAAAATGAGGTAGTTTAGTTAAAATACGAGTCTTATGAGCCTTTGTTAAGAACAGGGCTGTGATAGAGAGCTATGTACTGGTAAGGTAGTTTGAGAAAAGCAGGATTAAGTTTTCTCACTTACTTTTGCAGTTCTTGGTGTGCCTCAGATAAGCAAGTCATGTGCAGAATATTTTATTTACATCCCACTTAAATGGATCTGCAAATTAGATACAGGCAGGTTTCCCATGGGTTTTGAAGCTGCAGAGTTAGCACACAGCCTCTTGGGGATTTCTGAGGATGAAGAGGTGAAGTACAGCCCAGAGTGCCACTGTCCTGGTGGTGTGAGCCAGGGTGGGAGTTGGAGAACTTCCATTTTTTTTTGTCTTGTGTTATTGTAAATCTCAAGACAGCAAGATTCATAATGTAACTCTGGAGTCCCTCCAGTAAAAAGAAAGGTGAGGATTGATTTAGGTTTATCTCAATTTTTTTCTTTTTTTTTTTTTTTTCCCACACCTAGGCAAACTTGATTTTGTGGGATAGGGTTTCTTTTAGCTTTTAA
Organism: Tringa tobata; assembly: GCA_033628505.1. Taxonomy (NCBI): domain Eukaryota; kingdom Metazoa; phylum Chordata; class Aves; order Charadriiformes; family Scolopacidae; genus Tringa; species Tringa tobata. Next base: position 204,132 of record JAHREE010150540.1, read on the forward strand.
AGATATTTCTGTTTGCATTTCTATCGTATTCTAATGTCCAGAGTCTAAGCAGCCCAGGTACAATTTAGTGTCCTTCAGCAATTTATGAGCAATTAATTGTATTACCTCAGAAGCACAGGAAATTATTGCAACTTTGCAAATAGCAGAAACAGAGATGATAATGCAGTGGATCTTAAACTATTCACAGACTAGGTATGCAACATATTCTGTAGTTATGATATGTGAAAGCTATTTTGCCTTAGTGGGTCAGCCTGGGTCTATATTTAATCCATCAGATCATAATGATCTTCTGTTTAGTAACTGCTGGTCAGTATTGCATCCTGCAAAAGATCTAAAGATGGAATTAATTATGTTTAGAAAACATCTGCAGTAATTTAGTGAGTAGGCTGTAATGTAGAAACCTAAGAAAGTGTTCCTCTTATTGATGAGGTCTTCGGACTTAGATGGGAGGCAATCTAGGACTTCTGAATGACGTCTGTCTGGTTTGCCCATGTTTTATTTCAAATGTGTAACTCCTTCTTGGAGATCTTTTGTTTTTATTTTCTAACTTTAGAATGACTTTTTTAAGCCATTTATAATGTTGCAGTATGATTGGAATTTTACAGTTGCAGAGTCAAGAGAGAAGTAAGCTCATTCACAAATTGATGTGTTTGTAGGTATATTTGTGTGTGAGGAGTCCTGATACCTTCATGTATAATCAAAGTCACAGAATTACAGGAACTGGCATTTGGCTGAAAGTGACTTCTAGAATTCCTACCAAAAGTGACCCCTCTAGATAGGTGAGTGGGTTAGAAGGTCACTAACGGTGTAGTAGGACTAACGCTCATGTAGCATAAACAGGGTTCCTCTTTTTATTCCAGGCTAATCAAGACTCTTTTATTGATTTATTTGTCTTTCCATTTTATTCCCACTTATAAATTGGGTCACGTACTGCGTTTGGGATTGGCTGTTGGTTTTTTGGTTTGCATTTTTTTTTCCTGCGTGTGTGGTTTTGGTTTTTTTCTTGTTTTCTGCTTCTGTGAGGTACGATGCAAGACCCATGTTAGATTGTGATCCCTGAATATTCATAGATAATATTTTATTGTCAATAGTTGTAAATTGAAGTAGCTGCTGCTTAGCTCTCAGCACTTAATCTGGGGCTTCTTATCAACTCCTGTCTGGACTTGGGGAGATATCTTTCTGCAGTTCCTGTGCTGCTTCATTGATGACCTCATGCAGCAGGCAGGGAGTGGCTGTCTGGACTGGAACTGTCTTGGAATGCACATTCAGAACTGTACTTTTTCTGAGAAGTGGGGGGGGGGAGGAGAGCGGTGGAGTACCATCATCTTTGCCTCACTATGAATACTTTTTTTATGACTCACTGGAAATAGTAACGAAAGGCAGACGAGGAGGAGAGAAGCAGCTGTTTGCACAGAATTCAATTCAGAGACCGGGATTTTGCCATTTGGACTGGTTTCTGAAGGAATATTGTACATAATGCAGGAAAAGAGCAGCCCAAAATAACCAAAGTGAGTAGTTGTCACATAACAGTTCTTGACTATCGAGTACTGAGGAGTGCTGCTTATAGTCCTTCTTGCAAGAAATGAACTTAATTTTGAGTTATGATAACTTTAGTGATACAATACCATCAGAAACTAAATGGGCTTAAATGCTTGGAAGGTAAGTGATCAAGGGAATTAGCTTTGCCAACAGAACAGTTGAAAAAAATTTTTTGCATATGTGATAATTAAATTCTTCATTACTATGTGCTTGGTATTCATCTGAAAGTCCTTCAGGGCTAATGCTTTTGGCAAACATGGCAAATGTGATAGGATGCCCATCAGCAAGAGCAATTTTTTGGTAATTTTTGCCAGTTGTTGGCAGTGTTTGCAATGGAACAAAGAGGAACCTCATATTTAGTTTTAAGGTGGGGGGGATGGGGGGGGAGGGAGAGAGAGAAAGGGGATAGGGGAAGGATTTCAGTGCCAGAATGTTAATACTGTCTTTAGCTCAGCTGCATGTTGCCGGGGAGGGTACAGCGATCATTGTGGAAAATCTGGCCAATGTTACCTGCTAATCCTTTGCTTTTTGGTATCTTCGAACTGAAAATGTCTGTGGATAATGAGAACATTCTGGGACCTTTTAGCTGTGGGCAGCACTTGTTTTCCTAGCTCTTCATTTGAGAGGCTATGTCTCTTCCTGTACAAACTGCACTGAAATGCATTTACATTTCCACCTATTTATCTAGAAAAGAATACTCCTGATGTGACAGATTTATTTTACTTTGTTGTTATTACCTCTCTGAGACATCTTCTTTCATATTCTCTTGATTTATTCAGAGTTGGTAAGTGAGTTATTTCAGACAGAAGTTTTTGTTGGGTATTTTTGCGTGGCTGTCTAATGCCCTTGCTCCGGTGAATTGGGTGCAGAGCTGAGGCTGTCTGCATGTTTTCTCTTCTGATTCTCTGTGATAATGTGTGCCAAGTCTGCAACTGTGAGCTAAAACCGTTTGAGATTCGCATGTAGAGGCAATGACCTGCTGAAGTATGAGATCCTTCTTCTTTCAAGAAAATGAATAGTATGAGTTGTCCAAAAAATGCCATACCTGTGGTGTTGGCAATAGCGAGCAGTGCAAAAACCTTTAAGCTGTAGCTTTGTACGTTCTTTCATATTGCTTATGCAGACACTGTTGCAGGGGGAAAAAAAACAAGCAACCAAACATGCTCTGGCCACTTTTTCCATGCGTGTTCTCCTTGGCACACCTGCAGGGAACTGCAGTAGAAGGGCTAAATGGGTGTAAATGGAAGAAGCATCTAGATGTGGGGGCTGTTGGAATGCCCTGTATTTAAAAATGCTCAGATTAGCAGCTGGTCATCCAGACCTCACATGTTAGCATTCACTTTCATGAGACACCCTTTGGAGGCAGAGCACGGTGAACAAAGTCTGATGAGTCATGGAGGTGGCATGGGATTAGAAGCAGTCATCACTGTCCACTACAACAGGACATGAAAAGGCCTATCTGGAACCTGCAAAATCTGCATGTGGTTGCCAACCTCTCTGAGGAAGAGCCCGGGAGATGTGAGGAGAACTTGAGAACTGCTGTCCCTTGCCCTCCATGTCAGAGCAACAGATCCTGGACCTCCTACTGTTTGTTGGACCAAGCGTGATGGCCCACTGCTGGGTGGTTAGCTTGGACATCCTTCTCCTGGGTGCCTGATTGCTGGACAGGCTTCTTCGGCACCAAATGCTTTCTGGTACTTGTGAGTATGAGATTGAATGAAACCTGTTTTATTTGCATTTTTTATGTCAAATACAATCAGCTACCCCCTTCTATAAGGTCTGATATAATTGGCAATGTTGCTGGTAGAAGGCTGTAACTGCATTTCCTACTCATCTGCCACCTTACATGTTTGGTACACACCAACTTTAGGCCTAAGTTGAATGCAAGAGCTTTTTCTTTCCTGGGGCAGGTGACAAAGACTTAAATTTCTATCCAACGTATTAGATTTCTCAAAACTACTTGAGTTAAAATTGAAATTAAGAATGCTGCTTTTGATAAAGAACTAGAGAAGAGAATTATAAACCAATGGACAGTCCAAATGTACGTTAGGAAACAGATCTTGCTCAATAAACTATTTCAAATTACAATTCTGATTGTTTTGTGGTAATATCTGGTGTAATTTTAATAGTTGTAAGGGTACCTGACTCTGTCATACTGGTTTGAGCAAAGGCCTGTGTGTTTCCAGGTGAGATTTCAGATTTACCTGCTTTGGAAGACTTTAAGGGGCTGATCTTGAACACTGTAACTCTTGATGATGTTCTTGTTTCCCAGGATTGTTGTACCACTGAGGAAGCCAGTTTGCCTTCCCCACCCCCTGATGGATTTGAGTATGTTCTTCGGAGAGTGGAATTCTAAATAAGTATTGTTGGTGCCTTCCTTTAGCTTGGACACCTGCTGTCTGGAATGTGCTGGTGTCTCTCGGTCTGCTTTTGTGAGCCTTGTTTCTGTAGTGTGAGTTGTCAGGCAAAAGGAGGTAATGTTTGGAATTCTGTGTGCGGCCAGGCCACTAGAGGAGGTGGGAGGTCTGAGGGTGAACAAACCTGGAGGGGAGTTAGAGGAAGGGAGAGGCTTTTCTTTCTTGAGGTTTTGTTGCTCTGAGTGGAATGTTTGGTATTCTGAAAGTCTTTGTGTGGTGTAATTTGTCCTTTTTGTAGTATGGATTGAGTTGCTGGTTAGCAGTGTTCACTGCCTCCATCCAGCTTCTGGGAGGCAGTTACACTGCCATCACTGACATTTTGACAGAGGGTTCTGCCCTCTTCTTGCAGCTTTTCTACCATCTACCAGATTCTTGCCCAATCTTCCTGTTACAGCAGCCACATGAATATGATGTTATCGCAACCTCTATTGCTTGAGGAAGATGATATTATTTGCTGCATGTTAGAAATCCTTTGAAACAAACTACTCTCCACTAAAATAAAAGTCCTTTTCAACTCAGGGACAGGTATGTTACGTTACAGGTCCTTGTTTTTCAAAATGTAGATATCCAGGAAGTGTGAAACTAGCTAATTAAATGCCAAAAACTGAAGCATATGAACATTTTTGGGTCTTTGCTGATGCAGTCTGTTTTTCATTTTGGCTTTGGTAGATCAGGTGCAAACTTTCCATTTATTTTCTTGTGGATAAAACTGTTATCTTGCCTTTCCCTTGCCCTCCACACTACTGAAAGGAGAAGAGAGAAACTTTTTCAGTCTTTCCCTAGGCATGCCTTTAAAATACTAAAAATGCTTGTACGCCAGCAGTGCATGCTGTAACAGCTTTTTTTTTTTTTTTTTTTTTGCAGTAGTTCTGTGATTCCCAAATACATTTTTGCACATTAGATAAACTCACAAATGTGACATTTGTAAACTTCTGTCAAAATGAAAAGTTTTACAAATTAAACATATGCTGTGTACAATAATTTAGGTAAGTATGAAATGATACAGCATATTTAATTGAACCATCAATTACGTAGTTTAATAAAAGGCTATTTTTGCTTGCCTCTGTCTTACTGGCCTTCATCAGAGACAGGGTATTGGGCTATGTGGGGCAGGAACTTTTGGTCTGACACCATGAGCAGGTCTAGGGGCTGCTGTTGTCATCTGGGGATAGGTGTCCTTCCTTGATGACAGGTTCCTAGGTTAAATATGGTTGGGGTAGCTGGAAGGAATTGTCAGCAACTGTGTTCACCAGATTGCTAGGCTGGATAGTCATTAAGTGCAGGCAGATGCCATCAAAAAATACAAAGAGGACAGAAGTAAGCATGGAGCGGTTGCCATGGGAAAATGCAGACGATTCCACAGTGGTTTGGGAAGCTTGAATTTTCTAAGGGTATTTGTCCCCACCCCTTTCTGGCATTTGGTTGATATGCTTTCACCTCTATTTTGTAACTTGTTGTGTATTTGGGAACATGGTGTGATTGAGGGCAAAAAATAACATCCAAAAGAGAACCACCCCTCCCAATCCCATCCCTGAAATTTTCCGTGGGCAGGAAAATGTTAATTTGCAGTATGTGCTTGGGTATGCCACCTGACGGCCTGGACTTCTGGCTGCCTGTCGGGTGTACCGAGAGAGGAGCAGGGAGCCAGCAGTGAAGCCTATTTGTTACATGGAGGTAGCTGTACTGTTTGAATGAAGTCAAACTTTGGTGATCTTTACTAGCTAGTTTGGAGATGTAAGCAATAAACCCTTGCAGGAACGTTTTCCTCCAAGAGCAGTAAACAAAAATGTTTCTTATTCTGATAAGTGAAGTGGGAGAATGCAGTGCTGTAAGTCCAATGTGGAGCTTGGAATTACAGGGGTTTATTTTAAGGCATGTAATAGTTTGAGGGATGGACTTCCTAGTAGATGTAGATCTACTGTAGATGATTGTGTTTAAGGAGCTGTGTTAGTTCCTTGTGAGGTAAAAATATGCCTATGATCTCAGCCTTTTGGTGAAGAAATTTTTTCTAACAGCTGATCTAAACCACCCCTGGCATAAGGAGGCCATTTCTTCTTGTCCTATCGCTTGTTACTTGGGAAAAGAGACCAACACCGCCACCCCCCCAACTCTAGTTCCAACTCTAACCATTCTATGATTCTGTGTGTTAGTGTTACGTACTTTATCTTCTTAGAGTTCTTAATGGCTAGAAGTACTGAAGCTTTGCTCTTGAGGACAACACAGTGGAAGTGGCCACCAGGTGCAGACCCAGAGGGTGCATCGGGCCACAGTCTTGTCTCAGAGTTGAAAAATGTTACCGTCTGGGTCTGTGTACAAAAGGAAAAGCCATTGCCTTGAAGTTTAGGCCAGCTGAAGGTTAGAAAAAGTTATTTCGTGTCTCTGCAATTAATTAATTTTACCTTGAAATTATTACTACTAAGTGATGACTAAGCAGTGAGCTTTCCTCATTGGTTGATAAAGATCACTTTTTTGACTGTTAGTGCCTTCTGTGTTTTCTATACCACGTTCTGTTTTCTCTCTGTGCTGGAACATACTGCATGGTGGTCCTGTCATGAAATGAGCAGTGCTCGTTACAGGTTTTGTCCATTTTTTTTATTGTCTGCTCTACTATTTTTATTTATTAAATTGTGTATTCTTGAAACAATTTCTGGAGAAATGGGTGGCTAGTTCTTCTTCCTCAGGCTTATCTACAACCAGTCTGAGAAGAAAAGAGTGACTTTTTCTTTTCTGTGTTTTTTCCATTGTCCCAGGGTTAGCCAGACTTTTGACATTTTTGCGAGTGTAAGAGCAAAACGTATGGTGTGTGATGAATGTTAAGTTTCTGCTGTGTCTAAACTCCAGTTGTGGTTAAAATTGGCCTAAGATACTGTTGAAAAATGGTACCTTGTCAAAATCCTTGATAATGCTGTAATGTTGGTACTTGAGATTACTAATGTTAATTTTTTCCAATCCTTTCTAATGGAGCAATGTTTCCTTTGAAAGTTTGAAGACTTTGAGAGACTGGCTACCTGATGATACCAGACATTTTTTTACTGTTGCGCCTTCTCCAGGAAGGCTTGGCTTTAGATTGCAGCTGATGATAGTAGCTGCAGGTAGATATTCAATGATCTTTTTCTAGGAGGGGGATCTGCATTTCGTAGCAGTATGACTGACTGATAAGAAAAGTGCAATTTCTGTTATAATTTGACCTAGCTTCAGTAAAATTGGAGAGTCCAATGTTACCTATGCAGTCATGCGACAACATTTGATTGAAGAATTAATTCTGGGTTAAAAACTCTTTCTGTGCTGGTGAGAGGGAGGGAGCATAGTGGGAACTCCCAGCGTAGCAAAAAAGAATTTAACGTTTCTGTGGAAAGCTTATTGATGACATATTCTTCTAATGCCTAATGTCTAAAGGGAGTAGAAGTTGCTGCCCATCAACCAGGTCTGTGTTCCACCTCCCCTCACTCCCCCTGCCCAGTGAGACTTGAGAAATGCTTTCCTTTTGTTGATCTGGAAATTCTGCATTTATTTCTGTCTTTTAAAGATGACAGGTGTTAATTTTAATATAAGTATGTGAGCTTTTAAATGTAAAAGGTACTGCGTAATGCTTTCTGAAAACATGGCTTTGCCCTCTGGCCTAGCAAATAGTTAAGCAACGCTGCACCAAGCGGGAGCCTTATTGTATGTAAATTGCCCTAGTTTTGTCGTTATATTAACACCCACTTAGGAACTTGTTGAAACAGGTATGAGTACATTGAGACAGGTTATGTTCTAATTATGGGCTATTAATCATACTTTATGGAGATGCTTAAACAGAACTCACCGTCTCTATGGCCTTCTGTAAGGCATCAAACCATTCCCTCGATTCCCTCGCATGTCCCCTCTTTCATTTTAGGACTTCCTCAGTTGAAAAAAGTGGGTGGTTTCTTTTTTGTTGCCCCAATAAGGTACTTAGGAAGGTATTATGAACCCTGTTGATAGCATTTGGACTCTTCCAGGGTTTGAGTAGCTCTGCATCCTCCCCGGACTCTGTGGTTGTAACGATCAAAGCCACGTTACAGAGACCTCTTGCCCCTCATGTAAGGAATGGGGAAAAGGGTGGCTTATGCAGGTGGGGAAGAGTTGAACTAGATTTCAAGAGATCCCTTCCAGCCTCAGAGATTCTGTGAAGGTTGGGTTGCAGCAGCACAGGAAAAGCAGCCATGTGGGATAGGGGAAGAGCATGATCTGAATGATAGTGTTTGACTTACTTTACAGTATCTTTGGATGATGGTCCAGAATTTTTACACTTCTGTCCTGTTTCCTCTGTCACTCATTCAGTTGCTATCTCCATTTTTCTAGAACTTAAAGTTCAAGAAGAACTAATTTTCTTTGAGAGGAAAGTAGCAAAAAACCAGGGAAATAGTAGCTTCCATAACTTCTTTTTGTAGCTCATGTATAGAAGTTGGCCAGGTGTTCCCAGAAACCTTTTCTTCCTGGTAAATGCTACTCCTTGTGGCTCTTCCAGGCTCTTTGTCCTGTTTTAGGCTGCAAACCCCCTTTTCTTGGGCTCAGGCTGCACTCTACAATGTAATGGTGTCTCATTCCGGATTTGCAGTGCTCTCCCAGTTTAACTGTGATCCACAGCTCTTCATTTGCAGTAGAAGCTTCTTTGAGAACATTCTGTTCAAGAAGCTATAGCAACTGGCTTGATTTTTAATCTCTTTAGGAGAGTGTTGGTGTTCCTATTTATAAAATTAACTTGAGGAAATATGACAGTCTTAAGTTACAAAACAGTCTATTTATGTCACAATAGAAAGGAAAGTGCAGTAGTAAGTCTCTTACTGTAGGAGATGATTGAAAAGCTTGCAGGAAAGCTGATGCTTTCCAGGCTAAACTCGGCTCAAATAAGCAACTTCCTATATATGCCTTTTCCACTTCGGAACTGTTACTTACTGTTTAAGTGCATCATATCTGGAGTACTAAATGTAAGGTCCATGAAACTTTCTGAGGTTATTAATACTGCTTTCACTTGGACTAGAGGAACTGAGCATCCTTTGCCTTGTGAAAGCTTCTCTAATACAGGGTATTTTGATTTACATCTTATTTGGAACTCTTCTGACATGTAGCCCCCACCACCCATGACTTCTGTGTGTCCTGGGTTGATGTCTTCCACACTTCCATTCCTTTACTGCATATAATTTGTAAGCTGTTCACGTTGAATCCTGAACTCCTGTCAAAACTTGTTGAACAGGTTTGCTTTCCGTAACTTGTACTTTGACTCAATTCCTTACTCCCTTAACATGTCCTTCGGGTTGTATTTGTTTTCTGTACCTCACAGGCTTTGCATAAACAGTCTTCCTATTGTTTTCCTGAGTTAGATGGCAAGGAGCTCAAAGACTAAATGGGAGAGAACATGGCTGTGCATGATCTGGTGTTTGGTGGCTCACTGGTGACTTTCTTATATGTGAATAGAAGGTTCCAAGGAGGACCATGAAGATGATCAAAATGCTGGAGAAACTGCCCTGTGAGGAAACACGGAGGGAGTTAGGTCTTTTCACCTTGGAGAAGAGAAGGCTTGAGGGGCCCTCATCAGTTTTCCAGTACTTAAAGGTGGCTAAAAGAGGACAGGGGCTCAAGGGTGGCTTCACAAGGAGCCACATGGAGAGGATGAGGGGCAGGTTGCACCAGGGAGGTTGATACAAGAAAGAAATTTTTTGCAGTGAGACCAATCAACCACTGTAACAGCCTCCCCAGGGATGTGGTAGGGTTCCCATTGCTGGAGGTTTTCAAGACATGACTGGACAGGGTGCTAGATATTCTCATCTAGGCTCCCTTTGCCATGGGAGGCTGGACCAGATGATAGTTCAAGGTCCCTTCCAACCTGGGCTGTTCTGTGAATAAACCAAGCAGTGAGACTAGTTACCATTTCCAGTTAGTCAGGTGCTACCAAAGGGCACATAAATCAGTCCTCTGACTTAATACAGCTTTTTAGGAAAGCAAGTAGAACTCACAAAGGGTATGTGAGACTTGAGGCTTGGAAATGTTTTTTTTATATAGCTTTCCAAATACTGGTTTAGGTGCTTCTCCAGAATATGGGAATACACTTCTTGGTTTGTGCTGAGCATCCACTCTTGGGGAGTGAGGGGAGTTTTTCTCGCTCTGTACCCCTCCATGTAGTGTTGTGTGTTCCGTTTCAAATCATGCTTCCTTCAGTAGTGCCAGGGCCCAGGCATTTTTGTGTAAAGCTTGTCTCAGCCCTTCCAACCAGCTGCTCGTTTGCTGATGGAAAGTTTCTGTAGGCAGAGCCTTTGTAATCTGGACATTCAGAGCAGAGGCTACAATTTTCATGCTGTATGTTTTATGAAGAGTTTTGCGAGACGCTGATTAGGAAATTATTCTAGTTCTGGGGTTTGGAAAGGATTAGAAGTGAGATGGCTAGAGAACGAGAGGCTAGCAGAAGCTGGAAGAATCTGAGGTGTTGCCTGTTTCCTGCAGAAAACCACTCCCTGTTGTGGGAGGGCTGTCATCAGGAACATAAAACTCTTTCTGGCTGTTGATTTTTGTGAACGCTAGTTCCTGAGAAATGTGTAGTTTCCCTTTTCTCTTCCCCCTCCTTCCAGGTGCTCCTGAACTCCTCACCACGCTGTGACCTGTTTCTGTGACTAGATACTTGTAGCAACCTCATTGAAGAGCTTGGTGGCAACTTCTTTTCAAAAGCATCACCTCAGCTGCTTGGAGCTGTGGAGAAGTCTTTCCTGGGCAAAGGGGATGGGTCTTAAAATGGAGTAGTTGTTTGCATTCAGATGGCAGAATCAGTAGAACTGTTATATGAGGATGGTAATAGTGGCTGATTGTTGGTTCTTTATGATGGGCAGCTGAGGAATGTTACTGAGTTTTTCTTTCCTTTTGAAATGACTTCACATTTTTCTATGTTATCTGGAGAGGGGTGCAGATACTGAAAACAATCTGAATAGCCAAAGAAACAGTGATGAAATCAAGCTGTTTGTAAAATCTCTGCTGAATCATGGGTATTCTTTCAACAGCGAGGCTGTAAGTGTAATTGCTGCAGAATCCGCAAATAGGAAAACAGCATCAGGGATTAGATCTTTCAAAAAAAAAACCTCAAACAGAAGTGCATGAGGGATGAATTAAAAATTTGAGGACTTTATGCTGTATTTGCTCTACAGTCAGTTTTTAGATGCTCTTGGGTGCAGGCATCGGAATAGCTACAGGTGATGTTAACATCTGTTAGTAGAAAAGGCCATCTGAAGACTAGTGGCAGCTGAGCTACATAGAAGTGTTTGAATTGTACCTTTAAGCAAATACAGAATTAGAGCAAAGAACAAAGCACCAGTGTTATGCCTTTTTTGTTGTTTTGAGAACACTGGCTTGTTTATCTTAAAAGGCAGATGGCCACATTATGTACTATTAAACTGCATTGTATACCAAATTTCAGGTAGAGAAAGGTGGAGAAGTAATAGATTCAGATATGAGAACTTATCATAGAATCATTTGGGTTGGAAGGGACCTCTAAAGGCTGTCCAGTCCGACTCCCCTGGCAAGGAGCAGGGACATCTTCAACTAGATCAGGTTATTCAGAGCCCCATCCAAGGGGTGGGGCATCTACCACCTCTCTGGGCAACCTGGGCCAGGGTTTCACCACCATCTTCCAGATTCAAGCCATTACCCCTCATCCTGCTAAAAAGTTTGTCCCTGTCTTTCCTGGAGACCCTTTAGGGACTGGAAGGGGCTCTAAGGTCTCTCCAGAGCCTTCTCTTCTCCAGGCTGAACCCCCCCAACTCGCTCAGCCTGTCCTCACAGCATCTCTGTGGCCTCCTGCATGTCTCTCCTGTGCTGAGGCCCCAGAGCTGGAGGCAGCACTGTGGGGGGTCTCCCCAGAGCAGAGTAGAGGGGAAAGATCCTCTTCCCATTGATCATGCTGGGCTGAAAACTGGTGATTCAGAAGCTTATTCATGTGTAGTCCAAATGCTCCTGCCTTAGGTTTGGTGCTGTTCATCAGAAAAGGTGGAGCGGGCTGATGTCAGTGACTACAGTTTCAGTCTCCTGATTTCAGTCTGCTGCCAAAGGACTGTCAACATCAAACTGCTTCTCAGTCCTTGTTTCAGCAATAGATGTACTGCATCGTTCAGGCTTCTCACTGTGAAGTATTATCTTAGCTAAGCAAAAACTTTGTTCCTGTGTTATTTCTGCTCTTCAGTTTGAAAAAATGCAGACTGCAGTTACAGGATTCATCTCATCAGGGTTGTATACAAAAGAATAGTAGTGCCTGACTTCACTGTTCCCCTTCGTGTACACGTCACAATAACATTAGGTTTTACAGCTTTAAACTTTGAATTCATTATGTCTGCTGTACTTACACAATCCCCCGTCTGTAGGTAAGGTAGATGAATCTGGACAGTCCTGCTCTTAATTATAGGTTACAGTTATGCTAATACTGGTGTTATTCTCTGATTCTGTAATTTTTTCAGCCTCAGTTTTCATGTTTACTTCTTCAAAAGCTGAAAGAGGGAGGCATAGCATGCATCTAAGCCACAATATGTTAGGAACAGCATCATTCAGTGAATCCCCATGACAACACTGCTTGGAGATGTCTGTTAGTTCTCAGTATATATGAGCTAATTTTTGTATGTATGTGCAGTGCTTGATTTTAATCAGAATATTACAAGGCATGAAGCCTCACACCTTGTGAAATGTCTGCAGTTTTATTTGGTCAACAGAGCAGCATAATTTTCCCAGTTGTGTTTTACAGGACTGATTTCCGTGAAATTCTGTTAATTTACTACAGTTACTCATTTACTGTGTTATCACTTGCATCCAGTACTGTGTTTTCCTGTTATTTTGCCTGGATTAATATGGAGCTAAATGGTTTACAGTTATGTGTGCATCTGAAACAGTATTTAGAATATTAAAATTATGTTATTTGGGTTCAAGCAGGATCCTCTACTTGCCAGTCTTTTAAGATCAGTCCCAGTAATGTGGAGTCATCATCCCTGTGAACCAAATTATTCACCTTGCTTATGTTATGTTGTCAGCTCTGTTTTATAATATGGACTACTACTGTTCTGGGCCACTGTTGTCTTGAAAGCCACATTTCTGTGATCTTCCGTGATCCAAGGCTCATACGTCCTGTAAGAGCTTTAGAGCTCAGCTGGAAGTGAGGCATTGTCTAAGGAAGATGCTTTAGAAAGCGGCTCACAGCTGGGCAGCTCCCTTTTTCACAGAACAGCCAGGGATCGTGTCGTCTTTGGAAGAAGCTGTGTAGCTTAGTGTGCAGGGTACAGCCTCTGGTAGCTCCACGCAGAAGAAACATCAAGGTGCACCTCTGTTTAGAGAACAGTGACTTATTCAAATTATTTGCTGTTATAATCTTTGTTTTTGTCATGAGGGTCTGTGACATCAGTAGAAGAGATGGAAGGAGACAAGATAGGGGAAAAGCGGTTGTTGTGAGGAGAGGAATGAATGCCTGTTCCAGTTTTTTTTTCCCCTTGTTTTGGAATGTATAGTAGGGTGGGAGAAAATACATAGATCAGGAATGTAGACTTGATGACAATATTGTAGGGCCTTTCTATGACGTCAGCTAAAAGAGCTTGAATAAGTGGTACAAAGTCATGAAATAATTAGTGAATACTTAATGAGAGTAAAGAAGTACTTGTGAGATAAACCTGTACTCAAGTTAGTTAAAAGGACATGTTGGCTGCTATGTCTAGAGCAATACCAGCTAAATCATGGGCTGAAAGAGAAATAAGATGGTGAGATGGTATTTTAATTACTTGTGAAACTGGCTACTGGATTCTGTACTTCTTGATATTTTGTGTGAAGTGTTACTGACTAGCATTTTAATGACACAGATTGTTTGGTAGTGCTATGCTTGCTCACAGCCCCTAATGCTAAGTAAATAGTGTGCTAGGGTATGACGGCAGTAGCAGCATTAAACTTGTTTAGCATGGAGTTGTGTTCACAGATTGGAAATACACTGATGCGACCAACTTTGTTCTTCTTGTGCTTCCAGATGGATGGAGGCCTGTCTGAATGAGGAGCTGCCTCCCACAACAGAGCTGGAAGAAGGATTGAGAAATGGAGTCTACCTGGCCAAACTTGGAAACTTCTTCTCCCCTAAAGTGGTATCTGTGAAGAAAATCTATGATAGGGAACAGACTAGATATAAGGTGAGAGCTGCTGGCTGTGGATACTGCTTTAGGCAAACGTCTAAAATAGGAAAATGTGGACAGGGAAGTACTGTGAGCAAATAAACAGAACACTAGTTTATATTAGTATTACCTGAGAAACTCTACCTTCACTCTACAATATTGGTTAAGCGTGTCTGTGAGGGTGGACACTTTGCTTTATATCTGAACTTGCACTATGTGAAAGAACTTGTCATAAGCAGTCAATGTAATCTGCACAGAAGACTTCTGACTTATTTTCTGCAAGAGTGCTGTTTTCACTCTTTGTCCTAATGAACCTCCATGCTGTTCTTGGCAGCTGTGACATTATGTTTCTTACTTGTTCCTGCCTATTTTTATTTCAGGCAACTGGTCTCCACTTCCGGCACACAGATAATGTAATCCAGTGGCTGAATGCAATGGCCGAGATTGGTCTCCCCAAGGTAATTTCTGTGTTGTATGTGGAGATAAATAAATAATCTCAGAAAAGCTTTACATTCCATAGAAGCATTTGCTGTTGTACAAAACTCAGCAGGCTTCATTTAGTTAGTTCTTTATTTTCTAGATTTGTGTCCCTATAGAAATTCTATCCTAAAACTTGCTGAAAGATTTTGTTCTGCTATGTATATGTGTGGTGGTTTAACCCCAGCTGGCAAACAGAACCATGCAGCCACTCGCCTACCCCCCCCATCAGCTGGGATGGGGGAGAGAATCAGAAGAGCAAAAGCAGGAAAAAAAGTTGGCTTTGTCTCATGGGTTGAGACAAAGACTGTCCAACAAGCAAAGCAAAAGCTGTGCACGTAAGCAAAGCAAACCAAGGAATTCGTTCCCTGCTCCCCATCGCAGGTGGGTGTTGAGCCATCCCCAGGAAAGCTAGGCCCCACCATGTGCAATAGTCACCTAGGAAGACAAATGCTGTCACTCCAAACATCCCCCCTTCCTCCCTTTTCCCCACCTTTATATTCTGAGCATGGCGTCACATGGCGTGGAATGTCCCTCTGGTCATTTGGGGTCAGCTGTCCCAGCTGTGTGTCCCCCAAGCTCCTTTGCACCCCCAGCCCTCACTGGTGGTGGTGTTGGGGGGAACAGAAAAAGCTTTGAGTGCCCAGCAACATCCAAACCTACCAGTGTGCTATCAATACGACCTCTCATCCAAAACCAGCTGCCAGCAGGAAAGTCAGCTCATCCCAGATGAAACCACGACAATGTGAAAACAATTCGGAGCAAAATAATTCCTCCTTCTGCACCGTATCCTTAGTATCACTAATCTTGCATATAATCTGCGTTACATTGTTCTTGCCGTTCATTCTTTTGAGAAATATCTGAGCTACAGTTTTATCGTGGCATTTTTTAAGAAATTTATGCTAGAAGAAGCAGCACAACAGAAAATGCTATTGTCATGTTCTCCATGTCTTCAGATTTCCCTATGAAATTTTCAGATCAAGTGAAAATGTTCCTGTGTAGCTTAATCAAAAATAAATTATTGGCTTCCCTAGAGGAATGGCCAGATAAATTCCTCTGAGCTAATAAACATTGTTGCCTGAAAATATATGGAACTGTAGCAGTGTTGTGCTGATAGTCAAGTTGCATACATGGATAGTAAGTAATTTTTTTAACTTTTTTTTTAAGTGATTTTATGCTTAGTCTCACCAAACCCAGCATTGCATATTTTATTCTGATGTATGATTTGTTTACATACATGCTTGCAAATTGAACACTTTATTTTGGGCAAAGCTTTTCAAATAACTTGTTGAGATTTACTAGAGCCATGGTGGGATTTATGATGATCTTGCAGGAACAGATTTGAGATTAAGAAATACTGAAATATGCTGTTAAAGTTGTTACGTGAAATCAACAAGGAGGAATCCAGAGAAAAGTTAAGTGCCAGGTATATGGCAAGATTTTCAGATGTAAGCGAGTTTTGGGGAGTAATAAAAGTGTGAGGAGATGTTAGACAGGGCTGAGGTCCAGTACAGGGACAAAGAGATATTGGTGCTTTAACTATTTTCCCATGCAGAAGAGCCAGGGAACTGATGCTATGGAATTGTGAGGGTCCTTCAGTTGCTTTTGCCTTTACAGAAAGAGCAGTGCTATTTTGTGCTCAGAGGCAGCACCAAGGAAGCTTCCAATAACTAGAAAGTAGTGTACCTTGTCAGCACTTCTGAATGAATTGACACTTCCAGTATTGGCCCCTTGAGTTAAACTTTGAAGACCTTTGCATTTAAGACTGTCTGAAAGCCTTTGGGTCCAGTTAACTGAAATGTAGTGTGCAGAGCAGCTCAGTGCTGGTCTCTTTCCCTTTGTCAGTATCTCTTCTCTTGCTTCTCAACCTTATTTAGTTAGAGCAAAATCCTCTTTTCTCGATTCTGTTGTGTTTTTTTCATCCCTTGGCTTTCACCAAAGTCCTCACTAATACTTTATGACCCAATATCTTGGGTCATCAGTGTCATCAATGATATAACCAGTGGGGTTGAGTGTACCCTCAGCAAGTTTGTGGACGACTCCAAGCTGAGTGATACAGTTGATGTGCTGGAATCTCCTGCAGAAGATCAGCGTGAGGGACACGATGCCATCCAGAGGGACAGGGACAGGCTAGAGAAGTGGGCTCATGTGAACCTCATGAGGTTCAATAAGGCCAGGTGCAGGGTCCTGCACCTGGGCTGGGGCAAACCCTGGTATCCCATACAGGCTGGGGGATGAAGGAATGGAGAGCAGCCCTGCTGAGAAGGACTTGGAGGTGTTGGCTGATGAGAAGCTCAACTCAACCCGGCAATGAGCGCTAGGAGCCCAGAAAGCCACCAGCATCCTGGGCTGCATCCGCAGCAGCATGGCCAGCAGGGCAAGGGGGGAAATTCTGCCCCTCTGCTCCGCTCTGGGGAGACCACCCCACAGTGCTGCCTCCAGCTCTGGGGCCACTAACATCAGAAGAACATGGAGCTGTTGTAGCAGGTCCAGAGAAGCCCACGGAGATATCTGGAGGGGCTGGAGTCCCTCTGCTGTGAGGCTGAGAGAGCTGGGGGTGTTCAGCTGGAGAAGAGAAGGCTCTGGGGAGACCTTATTGCAACCTTCCAGTCCCTAAAGGGTGCTTATAAGAAAGATGGGGAGAAAACTTTTTAGCAGGGTCTGTTGCAATAGGACAAGGGGTAATGGCTTTAAACTAAAAGAGGGCAGGTTTAGACTAGACGTAAGAAATTTTTTTTACACTGAGAGTGGTGAGACGCTGGCCCATGTTGCCCAGAGAAGTGGTACATGCCTCATCCCTGACAACATTCAAGGTCAAGTTGGACGGGGCTCTGAATGACCTGATCTAGTTGAAGCTGTCCCTGCTCATTGTAGGGAAGTCGGATTAGTTGAGCCCTAAAGTTCCCTTCCAACCCCAATGATTCTGTGATCCTGTTGGGCACACAAAAGAAAGGTGTACTCATCCATGTGTGTAGAATGTAAGCAGGGAAAAGCGAGCACTGGTTTGGGTGGTAGAAACAAAAAGAAGGATTGGTGCTTCAAGTAGAAGAAATGTTGGGCCAGGGCAGATAAGAGTTCTGTCCTGTGGGCTGTTTCATTAGTGTACTGCAGAAGAATTTGGCTTATCACAGTTATACTTTTTGGTTTTATAGAGTGAGTAAAATTCAGACTGCTAACTTTGTTTTATCTCTAGATATTCTACCCAGAAACTACAGATATCTATGACCGCAAGAACATGCCACGGTGTATCTATTGTATTCATGCACTCAGGTAAGGCACGCTAGGCAGAGATCTAATTGCTTCAGAAATCTTTCTGCAAAGCTGAAAGGCGAGAGGGGAGAGAGATGAACTGAGGACTGGATGGGGACAAATTTTCTAGCAGAACAATCTTACTAGGTCAGAGCAAAAATCCATGAAGCCAGTAGTTTGCCTCGGACAGTGGCCAAATCAGATGCAGAAGGAAAAAGAACCAGTCAAGTATGATGTGATTACTACCTTCCGATGCCAGTTCTCACCCTCCTTCTCTACTGTCTGAGGCAGAGCTAAACATTTTGGGGCTTAAAGGAAAGCCTGAAGCCATAAAAGGTGTTTGTGAGAAAGAAAAAAATATTAGTTTATCAAGGGATCAGTCAGATCACTGAATGAAAGACAGTGTGGTCACAGCATTGTACTGCAGGATGTGTATCTTGACAAGCACAGTAATTGATCAAGCAGGAACTGTTGTTGAAAGGTCTCTTAAATTTTAAAATCTCACATAGACCAAGTAGGATATATTTTCTTGAGAAAACTGGGGGGATTCATCTATTGATGCTTTGCTCTTCAGTTTGATAGGATGGCATGTTGCATATGTGTTTGATTTTTGGGGGGATTTTTTTGTTTTGTTTTTGCTTGTGTTTTTTTTTCCTGGCTAGCTGGTTTGAATGCAAGTGTGACTTTAGGAACATATTGAGATTTTTATTTAAAAAGGATTACTTTTGTAGAATTTACTAGGTGATTGAATGCTGGATTGTATACATTTAGGTCTTCATTTGTTGCTTGCTCGCTTTCAGTCCTCAAGAACAGCTTGTTCTGCTCTCTGATCTGTTGCCAGCGTGAAATCTTTAGAGATGGATTGCATTTATCTGGATGTTATCTGACATTTCAGATTGCTGTAGATGGAATTAATATTTATACAAGTGAGCTTGATCCCAACTTTAGATCTAAAATGAGTTTATTAATTTATTCTCTGTAGAATAAGTCATATGGAGTGTATAGAGCAGTGAGGAGAAGACCTATAGCAGGGTACACTGACACTATCAAGAACAATGCTCCTTTTTATATAGGTTATGGCAAAGTGCATAACTTTGCCATAGCAGCTTTGTGACAGCTACTGCAGCTACTTTACGCCAGGAGATACCTGGCATATATTCTTGTTATGTGTTCTTGGTTATATCCTGGCCGTTCCCACCCCCCCCAGACAGTAGTCTGATTTGTGGAAAATTAACAACTTTCCCAAGAAAATTGTTTGCTGTTGCTGTACTCCTTCAAGGTCGTGTGTTAGGAAAAGAAAAATTAATAGATGCAAGCAGTCCTAGTAATTAAGGCTGTAGAAGTTATAGTCCTTCATCTCATAATACCTTTTCCGTTCTTCTTAATTTTTTTAAATTGTTAACCTTTTTGGCCAAAACGTTCTGTAGCCAATTTCTCTGCCAAGGCAGTCTCCTCAAGATTGTAACATAATTTTACTTATCAAGGAAAGAAGGGTAATTCTGACATGTAAATATAAATATGGAAAAAGATGTTCTGTAAGAACTTGTTCTTTTTTCAGGCTTAGTGCCAAAGTATATTCCAGTTAGGGAATAAAGATCTGGAATGCAGTTTTGTTGACGGACCATAGGTCAGAACTGTTCCTGCCTGGTGTTAGTGTTGTGTTTTGTAAAAAGAAAGAACTACTTAAATTTATGAAGACTGGAGATTTAGATTTGACATGTTGAACTCACGTGCAAAGGTGGAATTGCTTACCCTCTATTTTTCAATCACATTAAAACTGAGTTTACTGGATGAATGGATATGTGCTTTATTAATAGTTTATTTTTAATGTTTCTCTATAATCTGATGTTTTAATAGAGGGTACGTTTCCACAGTCTGTGCTGAGCTGGCACAACAGGCAAAAAGGGGAGAAGTTGCTTCTCTTTCCCCAGTCCCATTTGTCCTTAGAAGCAAGGATTCATCCCACCTTTGTAGCAGTTCCATTCCTTGTCAGGCTCCAAGTGACTACATTTACACCATTTTAGTAAGCCAGATCAGCTCAGTGAATCCTTACCCCTTGCTCGGCACCAGTGAGGCCACAGCTGAGGTCTGTGTCCAGTTCTGGGCTCCCCACCAGGAGAGACACGGACATACTGGGGGCAGGCGAAGGAAGGGGCACAAAGGTGGCTCATGGACTGGAGCATCCCCCCTTGTGAGGAAAGGCTAAGAGAGCTGGTACTGTTCAGCCTGGAGAAGAGAAGGCTCGGGGAATCTCAGCAGTGTGTGCAGCTCTCTGAAGGGAGGGTGGCAAGAAGATGAAGCCAGGCTCTTTTCAGCGGTGCCCCATGACAGGACAAGAAGCAACTGACACAAACTGAACCACAGGAAGGGTCCCTCGGAACATGAGGCAACTCTTCATTTACTGTGAGAGTGACCGAGGAGTGGCAGAAGTTGCCCAGAGAGGCTCTGGAGTCTCCATCCTTGGAGACACTCAAAAGCCATCTGGATGTGATCCTGGGGAACCTGGTCCTACATCACTTGTTTGAGAACACGGCAAACTTGGGAGCGCCCTTCTAGCCGCAACCATTCTGTAATTCTGCGAAGACTTCAGAGTAGTGAACTAGAGGGGGAAGAGAGGACTCAACTGACTCTCAGTGATTAGGACCTGTTATGTTGGCTTACCTGAGTGGCTCTTTGAATCTGTGTTTCATAAAATTGTGTCCTAGTCAGAACCACAAGGAAAAATTACTAGTTCTAATTATTTGCTTATTTTCTTTTCTAGCCTGTACCTGTTCAAACTGGGTCTTGCCCCCCAGATTCAGGATTTATATGGGAAGGTGGACTTCACAGGTAAAAAAAAGTGCTGATATGCGTGCTGCCTTTATCTTGTACTCTGCTAGGCATTGTAAAGATCAATTGAAGGATTGTTACTATGGATATCCTAAATGCAAATTAAATTAAAAATTAATGGCTGTGAGGAGTTGTAGTAATTTAAAAAAATGTTTGACTTGGGTGCTTCTGAGCTAGGCTGTTAAACAGCCATCAGATTGCTAATTCGTTACTTTTGCAAAGAGAAGCCCCTTAACTTTTTTGCCGCTGTTGTAAGGGGCTTAAACCTTGCCTCCGTCCCCTTGGGAGAGGTTTCGATTTGGAACTTAGTAAGCAGTCCTGACCTCCCTTGGCAGTTTAAAGTAGAGATGCTGTCAGCTGAAAAAGAGTTTGCCAGCTGATCTTCGGCAGGAGATTCCATCACAAAGTCTTGCATCCATGTGCCTCTTCAGGGTTTCAGTTCCTTGATTTTTGCAAAAGTGTCAAATTCTGTGTTTTGCATTAGTGAGGTTCCTGCCTGAGGGTGTGCATCTGATTTGAAAGGTGTATAAACTTTATTTTCCTGGAAAGCAGTTTTGATTGTACCTCTGAAATATACTGAACTGTCAGCTCTCTTTTTGAGTTGTATGGTGTTCAGCAACACCAATATCCTCCATTCACTTTTCTCAGTGTAGTCTCCCTGTGGGGGAAAAAAGAATGCTAAAATACTGTCTGTGCGTTTTTCTGACCTGTTGGCAGCAGTAGTTGAGGTACCTCAGAATGATGAAGTCTGTTTCCAGCTCCTCATGAGAGTCATGTTGTTTTCTAGTGAGAAAGACTACAGAATATTCCTGTATAAGTTTCTGGGAGAAATGTAGATTTGAGGAAAGCGTGCAAAATATCTATCAGTTGTCATTTATTTTGTTTCACTTGCTGAGTTATATTCAAAGTATTATTTAAGGAGTAATTGTAATTTATTCTAGTTATCCTAATTGGTTTTTTGTAACGACAGTCGGTATAGCAGTGCTGGTTCCTAATGTGTTTAAGCCTCTGTAATGCTGTTTTTATGTATGTGGCAGAGGAGGAAATCAGTAATATGAGGCTTGAACTGGAGAAGTATGGTATTCAGATGCCCGCCTTCAGCAAGATTGGAGGAATTCTTGCAAATGAACTTTCTGTGGATGAAGCAGCATGTAAGCAAAAAATCATTTTATGTGATTATTCAAATCAGGAGATTAGATTTTATTTTTTTTTAAGCATTGATTTTAATGTCCCCTGTTGTAAGACAGTACAGTCCTTTTGATAGGCCTTTTGGAAGGCGGCAAAAAGGGTTTTCTTCTTTCCTTAGTGTATTTTATTCCTGGAATGTGATGATTTGACTAGGTAGAGTATTGTACTAGGAAGGAGTCTGCCATCTTTTGTCAAGAACACAAAGCCATCGTGGAATGAGAGGTACTTTGAGGATTCTTTTGCTTTCCAGTTAATTTCCAGATAATTCTTCTACTCTTTCCAGTTAGGTTCTCAATTTTTAACAGAGTTGTTGTGTTTGGGACTAACTGTCAGACTGTGACTTGTTTTTCAGTACATGCTGCTGTCATTGCCATTAATGAAGCAATCGACCATCAGGTTCCAGCTGACACTCTTATAGCAATGAAGAACCCTAATGCCATGCTAATAAATCTTGATGATCAACTGGAATCCACTTACCAAGACACCCTCTACAGAGCAAAGCAAGACAAAATGGAGAATGCTAAAAATAGGGTAGATCAGTTCTTCTTTCAAGCCATTTATTTGCATACATTGCAATTTTATATTGAAGTGTAAACTACAGGGAATTCATAGAATGCGTGTTATAGTCCTGTATGTATAGGGTTAGGTGGATGTACTCATGGTGGTATTCCAATATGTTCCCCAGTAAGCTGTCTTCCTATTGCAGAAGACAGGCAGCAGTTAGCTGTGTTACTCTGTTCAGCTGTCTGAAGTATGGGCTGCATAGACACAGAATTCATGTCAGCCTTTGTGTGTTTGGAATGCCATCCCTCTGTTTTCGTACAACATAGATACATTTTCCTAACAATAAAATGATGAGCAAAACTGACTGATGCTCTCAGAAGGGGTCCATGTTCTTTTAGAACGCTGTATATCAAACGTTTAGCTATGTAAACTGCTCTCCGTGCTCTGCTGCACATATAGAGCCGCTACATTGAAATAAGGTGTTTCGAGGCTGTCTGTATCAGAGTGTGAGTTACTTCTATGTATTTAGTTCTAGGGATTCTTTTTGTATGTGTAGAGGTTGTCTCTCTATTACCTGTCATAGCTTTATATAGACAGACAGTTGTCTTCCCTGACCTTTTCAGTGAGAAGATCTATGAGGGCAAAGGAAACTGTAGAAACACTGATCAGTTTTTATTTCATCTTCAGATTGCCTCAGAAAATTCAGAGAGAGAGAGAGATGTGTATGAAGAACTTCTGACTCAAGCTGAGATTCAGGGAAATGTCAATAAAGTGAACAGTAGGTATCATGCTAAAGTAATAGTCTTAATTAAAGGAGTACTTAAAAACAATACCTGTGTTCCTCCTCGCTTTCTGTAATGCTAACAAAACTGAAGGCAGCTCCCCTGGTTTTGTGTGGGGTTTTGGTGGTGGGTTTTTTTGTTTGGTTTTTTTTTTGTTTGTTTTTGTTTTAACTCAGTACAATGTGAATTCATTTCCACTTCTCTTGCCCTACCTTTAGGGAATGGATTGTCCATGTTGCTGCCCCCCCCCCCCTTTCATCTTGAGTACATGCTATTTCCAGCCCCTTTTTCAAGCCCTACTTTGCAGTTGACTTTGGAAGTTCTTCCGTTCAGATTACATACTTAACTTGCTATCCATCAGATCTAGGAGTATTTCTTCTGAGCACTAGGCTGTATAAACCACAGGACTTTCTCATTTAATGTTTCTCTCAACACTCTGCTTTACTGTTGCTAGCACATGCAGCTATATCAAAGATTGACTTGGCTTTGGAACGAGGAGACGCATTAGCACTGTATGAAGCTTTGGCAACACCAGCCCTGGGACTCCGAGGATTGCTACGAGAAAATTGTGACTGGTATTTCAAGCAGTTTTTGAGTGATAGGCAACAGAAGCAGGAGGTATGGAAAAGTCTAGATTACCCTGATTCATGAGGTTCTCCCGCCTTTTTTTTTTTTTTTTTAAGGAAAAGCTGGGTTATTTTTCTTTTTATTGAGCTACTTGAAGTGAATAAGCTGTTGTCATTTCACCCTCATGGTTTCTTTTTTTTTTCTCAGGCTGGCCTTACAGGCCCTCTGCAGAAGGAAGAGTTGCAGTTGGGAGTGGATGCTGCTAATGCTGCAGCACAACAGTATCAGCAAAGTAAGGATCAGCAGAAATTATTCCAGCAAAGTGACCATGGATGTGATCAAAAGGATGAGACAGCACAATGTTGGGTCTATGTGGGGATATGTGAGGTCTCTCTCAAACCATCAGGAGTGTTCTTTAAGTACTTCACGGCTGCTAAGAACATTAAAGAGACACAGTTGCCCTGTTTTACTTACAGAGTCTTTTATCCAGCTCTTACAATACTGCTGGACGTAACAGCATATAGTTTGAAATATTAAGAAACATGGAAGCTTTGTGTCCACCTTAAACAACTTTTTCTAGAATGCTTTTTGTGCATTTTTTTGTGCTATGGATCTGTGAAAGGAATCTGCATTGCTCCATGACATGTGAATGCTAGGTCATCTGCTGACCATTGACATGAACCTTACTTGGTTTGAGCTGCAGAACCTTTAACTGCTTCTAAATATCAGGTAGCAAATAAAACGCAGATCGCAATGGCTGATTGTTTTTTGATTGATGCTTCTCACACCACACAGAGCTCCCTTCTGGAGAAGAATGTTCATTTCTGGCTATGCAGGAGCAATTAGTTATATTTGTAATAGGTAAAAAGGAGACTACTAGAGATCTGGGGGGAGATTGTTTAGAATACAAGAGGAAAATAACGAATGCTTAATAACTAGAATGCAGCCTTACTTGTTCAGCATGGAACTCAGTGTTTGCTTACCTACCTGTCCTATTTTGAAGTTAGTCAACGTGTACCCTGTTACTGCCTTGAGCAGGATAAATGTAGGCAGGAAGAAAAAGTTGTTCCTACTCATCCATCTGAAAATTTCCAATTATGAAGCTTCTTACTATCAGAAGACTGAAATGTTGAAACAATTGTTGGATAAACAGGCAAAAAGGTGAACTGGTTTTAAACACAAGCTTTATTTTAAGGAAGGCATTATGTATTTTAGTTGTGTGTAGTAATGGAAGACTAGCTGGGGAAGTATGGATCAGAAAACTTCACTAATTTCCTGCAGCTAAGGGAATTATGCTTATAGGTATCTGATTACTGAGTAGAAGAAAAGTGCTCTTATTACTGGGGACTCAGTTGTCTATCTTCCTCATTCTTTATGCTACCTCTTTGAACTTCTAGGGCTGGCAGCAGTAGCCAAAATTAATTCCGCAATTCGAATGGGTGATGCTGAGAAGACTGTGGCAGAAATGATGAATCCAGAGGCCCAATTACCAGAGGTTTATGCATTTGCTGCAGACCTTTACCAAAGGGAGCTGGCCACCTTGCAGCAACAGAGCCCTGAAGTAACTACCACGTTCTCTCTTATTTCTGGAAGTTGCTAAGGACTGCTGATGCTACCTTGTCTGTTTTGTTAAATATGTTCTCTGTAACAAACCTGTCTTGAGTCTTTATAGAACTGCTTTGGTGAACAGGCTGTTCTGATGTGAAGTTTAATCCCTAAATTTTGAGCTCCTTGACTCTGTAAGATCTACTTTAATCTCTTGCTTGGTGTTCTAGCTTTGTTAATGGTACTCATCTTTCTGCTTCTATGTTGTAAAGGTTGTCCCTTTGCTTTGTTCTGTGTCAGTTCTGGCAATTGCTCTATTCTGTGTTCTGTGGGCAGCAATAGTTTGTAAGGAGCGAGTGGAACTAATTTGTTGTCCTCTTTGTATGCAGGGTAACCTCACCCATCCAGAATTATCTGTTGCTGTAGAGATGCTGTCTTCTGTGGCCCTGATTAATAGGGCTTTGGATTCAGGGGATGTGAACACGGTGTGGAAACAACTGAGCAGTCCTGTCACAGGGCTTACAAACATTGAGGATGAGAACTCTCAGAGGTGGATATTTCAAGGAACCATGTCCGTCTTTGATGTTGCTTCTATTCTGTGACTTTTTGAAACCTTTTTTCCCCTCTTACCCTTTAAGTTCTCTCTACATTATTTATTGTGGTATTGATTTGATCTCTGTTGGCTCTTGCGTATTGTTTTTCTGATTACTGTTTCTTACAGGTCTGATTTCTGTGTCATCACTCAACACTTTCTCATGGATTTCACATTAAAGCTCTGTTGTGTTGCCATTAGGTTGTAGCTAATACTATGCCAGCTCACCCATTGTGGTCTTTGCCCTGGACCCTCATTCAGTGGCTTACTGCTTTTGTTGATTATTTTACATTGGAATGACCATCCTGCATGCAGCTTTTCCTCTTTCTCTTCTTCCCCTTTTTTGTATTTGTTCCAGTTTCAACCTGTTCTGCTTTGTGTACAGTTCTCACTCTGTGTTGTGTGTTCCCTGGACAGATTGTTGCCTTGTGATGTTTTTTGGGTCTTGTTCTTTGACAGGTATATCGATGATTTGATGAAGCTGAAAGCTCAAACACGTGCAGAAGGAAATGAATTTATCACATGGAATGATATCCAGTCATGCATTGATCGTGTGAACATAGTTGTGCATGAAGAACATGAAAGTAAGTTTTTTCTGCTTGATTCGTGCTAGACTGGTTCTAGCACATAAGGAGCGCTAAAATTAGGTGCATGTCAATACGAAAAGTTGTTGGTTGACTTGTGTCATACATTAGATATCTGGGAAGATCTTATTTGTGAGCAAGACTTGGTGGTCTGTAATATAAAAAGCTTGATAGTGGGACTGTTGATGGAGAGTGTTTGTGGTATTGAAATCAGTATCTCTGAACAGTTTATTAATCCTTCCAACTCAAATTTCAACCCTTTTTGGATAACAAAATGCGTTGTCTGCCATCAGTGTCTAAGATTAGTCTAGAATCTTCTCTAATTTTGCTTCAATCCTTCAAATGTACTGAAAACTACTATTACCAAAATCTCTGAGTTAATTGTAGCCTGGTCTTGAAGTACTTCATCCTCCTTCCTAATTTGCGGTGTTCAGTAGAAGTTACTTTTATTGAAGTCTTGTTCTCTCTTTAGCTGCAATCTCTGCCCTGTTCAGGTTTTCCTCTTCTCCCTTTTAGTCCTCCTTTTGCATGTGCTTTGGCATTTTTACCTTTGCAGTATTTAGTGGAAGTTCCACAGATTCAGTCCAGGATTCCCCTCTGCTCTTTAGCTGTGGGTAATCAGACCTCCAAATGCAAGATAAGATATCCATCTTTGTGTTGATGTCTCTCAGATGTAATGATCTGTCAGATGCATTTCTACAGTGGATGAGGAACTTGAATGAACAACAGAGAGATGAGTTTATGTCCAGCTCTTATTCTCAGTCCTTTATCTCCTGGGTTTATTAACAGTACTTCCAAATACAGCTTCTTTGAAGATCAGTAGTGCAAATATTACATCAAAGAAATAGGCTTCTGCAGTTACTTTGATTCATTGATAAATCAATAGAGATACCAAAAAATGTTTATTCTGAAATGCTGTCTGTTCAACAGTGGACATTTAGTACAGATTTTTCTTTTTTCAAAGACCATTTAATTATCTCATCAGTTTGACACCATTCAAATTCTAAGTTCCATATTTTCCCTAAGTTTGGGACCCAAATCTCAAATCAAATTTGAAATGGAAAGTGCCGATCTTTTAAGAAGTTAACTGCTTTGTTTACAGTTAGTTGCAGTAGTTACAGTTAGTTGTTTACAGTTAGTAGGAAATTAGAAGCTTTTATTTTCTGTTCTAATACTCTGTATGTCCTCTAGTTGTTAAAATCAGTATCTATAGCAGCTGAAATGACTGATAACTGACCTTCTCACCAGCTATTGCCTTTTAATATGAAATATTGGTAAAGTGAAAAAAAAATAATCACAGATCGGAAAACATGCAAAACCCCATAGAAGTTATAAGCATATGCAGCAAGTGCAAGTACCAAAACTTAAATATTTATGAAAGAAAAAATTCCTGGTGCAAGCTGAGAAATGTGAGTGGGTGTTTTTCTATGCTGTTTCTAGTTCTGCTAGAACTTTTTTTCATTTATATTTTTTAGTAGTTTTTATGTTAATAAGTGTCTTCTAGCAGTGATAAAAGACCAGGATTGAGCGTAATGATGAAAATTTCAGCAAAACAGAAAATTGGAGCATTTCTCCTTTCTCTAAGATGGTATTAGTTGACTTAAAATCCAGAGTGGAGATAGGCGAGTCCTTGAAAATAGCACAATTAAGCAAACTTATTCTTAGGTAGATCCTTGTGAGGTTCAGTATCAGCTGGTTTAATTTTCTGTTTTGTTTTTTTTTTTTTAATTAAGAGACTGTAATTTTTGGTTATGACTAGTACTGAAAACCTCCTGCATATGCAAGTAGCATGGTATTTAATTTCAAGCCATCTTTGTAATATTTAGATCAAAGCCTTGCATTGTAAGAGGGGAGAGATTTGTCCTGAATGTGTAGGTAGTTATAATTTATATTGTACAGTAAGACAAACAGGTGTCTTCTGTCACTTTTGTTGCATAGTTGGTGAGTTGTGTTTTACCTTAAAAAGACTTTATAGAGGGTTAAATTTTATTTTAAGAGCCCACTATCTTGATTAACTTGTTTCCTGACTCTCCAAATAGACACTGGGTTTCCTCTTCGGGTCACGTGAGCAGATTTGTCAAAACCACAGATGCAGGGACTCACTCTGGTGTGTGCACAGGCCAAACGCTAGTTTCGTAGTGTCTTTTCTATGTAAGAGGTCACAGCAGAAGTCTAAAAGTTCATGTAGGTCCCAACACCCTGTTTCTTATAATACTCCTCATCCTGTAAAAAAGGGTGCAGAAAATCCTGTAATGAGAAATGAGATAAGCTGTTCTCACAGGGAATTTCCTAATTCTTTGATCTGCTTCATATATGTCCTTATGTAAGGACACTTTTTATATCCTGTCTGTGAATAAATTAAATTAGTCTGAGAAGGTACTTAGGGCATACAAGCATATATTTTTCATTTCCACTATCCTTGCACATAGTTACAAATTAAAAATGCTTTCTAGTGAGGAGCTGCAGCGTGTTGCTGTACCATGGAGTAGTCTCATCATGCCCATACTAGCAAACTAATCATAGAGAACTACTTCTTACAGTCTGTACCCTTTCCTAAGTCAAACAGTTATTGTAGCTGCTTTTTGACAGAAACCATCCCATAATTTTAGTGATCCTGGTTCTTGCAGTGTCCTCAACATATATTTTCCCTAATCTCTTCTCCATCCAAATACCACCTCTTCCCTAAGATGTTTTGTTTTTCAAATAAAGTTTTGTTTTGTGATTCTCTTTCCTGCGTAAAAGAAAACATCACGATCTTCGGATATATTACCCAAAGTTGGAAATCCCCACACTGATCTTTTTACTTCCTTTTTTCTAAAAGATTTCTTTTTCTGCACCGATTAAACCATGACTTGAATTGATCCTTTAAGCAGTGAATTGAATCAGGTGACCTCCAGGATCCATCTCAAGCTGAGTTATTTTGTGATTCGCAGAAGATGGTTGCTGTAGGTAGGGCATGTATGATGTAGACTTCATTCACATTTAGCTAACTAGGGCATTTATTTTGTTTTTTATTTAGCTGAATGGTAAAATTTATTGTACTTTAATAACGTCTGCATCTCTGATGCAACATCTAATACTACATACGTTTAATAAAATAGCTTTCTAAAATATGAAGTTACTGTACTTTTAAATGGTGTTCCATGCAAATCTTTAGCTTCATGTCAAGACTTCTTCCTAGAGAAACCAGAACCTGGGAAAACTGTAACCTGTGAACTCAAGCCATTTGGGCTTTGATAATTCTTTTCCAGTAGATCTGAGCTGTATGTCTGAGGACTCAATTTGGTCCATGCATGTGGTCTCCCTGAGTGATTTATTTTATTTTACTTTATTTTTAATTGCAGTGCCCAGGCATTACGAGTATTTTAAGGTGGAGAAATAGTCCTGATTTCTTTACTAGTAAATAATGTTTTCTGTCAAGAATATTCTAATTCTCAGATGATACCTGGTTTAGGAAGGACTAACTGAAGTCTTATTCTGAAGCAATGTTGATGATTATTGTTGACTGAAAATGGAACTTGTTAGTTCTCTCCCTATGCCTTCCTTCCTAGGGATTTTGGCAATTGGTCTTATCAATGAAGCTCTGGATGAAGGCGATGCCAAAAAGACTATTCAAGCCTTACAGATTCCTGCAGCAAAACTAGAGGGTGTAGCCCCAAAGGTAGCACATCATTACCAGGATACACTACTTCGAGCCAAGAGAGAGAAAGCACAGGTGAGTGCAATTACCTGCATGTTACAAAAAACATTTACATCTGCGTAATGGGCTTATTACTGGTCCTGAAAGCCAGGAATCAAAACTGGAAGTGGAGAGCTGGGCAGTCTGTGTACCATCAACAGATCTTACTGGGTCAGTTTGGATCATTCTATACTCAAGAAAGATTTGCAGCCAGACCGTATGAATCTTCATGAACTACAGAGATGGGTATAAGGATATTAACTGCATGAGATGGCTTGCTACAGCTAATCCCAGGTCCAGAATGAGAGATGTATTTTGTTTGCAGAGAAATAATGTGCCTCATCAGTTTTTACTTAGGAGACTATGTTCATTCTAGGAGTTCTGACCTTCTGAATGCAAGTTTTCTGCAATTTTAAGTTTTGTTTTTTTTAGTGTTCTTTGTTAAATGTAGTCATAGGCATAGTTATATGCTGCAAAAAGAAAGTTTCTGAAAGTGGAAAAATCTGTTAACTAATAAAGCAGGAAAAAGAAGTTAAGCAAAATACATGCTACTAGCAAAATATATACTGATGCCTGTTACTCACCTAGCGACACTTTTATTGCTAATGATTTTTTGAGCCTTTCATATTAGCCAAGGCTTCTGCATACATGTACGTAGTTGCTGCTTTCACTGACTAAATGTGAAGGTGAAGATGGGGAGAGAAAAAGCAAGTCTCATCTTGTGGCTTTAGAAAAGAGAATGAGAGCACACGTTTGTGTACGCAACGGATTTTTGAGTAGTGTGGATGGGTTACTGATTTTTTTTTTCTCATCTGTTTACAATGAAGTAGCAGACATCTCTGCTGTCAGTGGCTTGAGAATGTTTTGGGTTTATTTTACCTTTTTTTTATGCTGTGGAGCTCATTGATCTCATACAAATGCAGAATTTTCCAAAAAGACTAAAATCTAGATTGTGTTGAACACTGATTTTGGAGGGTTTTTTTGTTTGTTTTGGTTTTGTTGGGTTTTTTTAACTAAAGGTAAATATGCATGATGGCAGTAGCTGAAAACTGTACGCATTTCTGATGAAAATCATTAAGCAACTTCTCCAAAGGTCCTGAAAGGGTTAATGTTCCTCAGGAACCCATTTTGTGCTGAAGCATTTCCTCCGGATGAGTCAGAATGAAATAATGAACTCTTTTTAGTGTGCACTTAAGCTTGTGCCAGGCCTGCTGGTAACTTCTTGGCTGGTGTGAAATTACCTTATTTAGGCATATGTTCAGTTTAGGGCTTCTCCCAGCAGCATGGCAGTAATTCCAGAAACTGAAAGATCATATTATAAAGTAACATTATCTGGAAAGTAGCCACTGTCTTAAGTCAGCTGTTACTTCCTAGTGATTTCTGTACTTTGGGGATGTAGTTCCCCAGGAGACATTGTTCAGTTGCTGATGGAATGGGGAGTGCTGTGTGATGGGTGTTTCTCATTTGATGAGTGGAGAGAAAGAAAACCAATCGACCCTGTGATACCTTACACTGTTTGTACCTCCTGGAAAGCCTGTGACAGTAAATCTGTAGAAAAGCTCAGGATGGTTTGGGTGGCCTTTGGGCTGCAGTGCAGGTAGAGATTACAGCAGAGGAGGCTGTGTCTTTGATCATTCTCCCCCACTCCCTGGCCGGGATTTGGCTGTTGCTGGTACTCAGATGAAATCTGCCTGTGAAAGACACATTTGTCTCTTGAATGAAATCTCATTAAGCATGTCAGCATCTGGCAATGCGGGGGACACGTAAGGAAATGTGCATTTTCTGGCCCCAAAGCTCTTGAACACTGTAAATAGTGGTGCATTTGTGCAGTGTGATTATTATTCTAAACCAGGAGTGAGTTTTTCCTGTGTTCTGTTTGTACGACTGAGCTGTCAGAGGGGTGGCAGTTGCGTCTCAGCGTTTCTCTCAGTAGTTACCTACAGGAAGCAACAGTGGGTGGGGAGAAGCTGTGCTTGGCAACTGCTGGATCATTGTTCTTTATGTATATTTTGGGACTTGCTTGAGCACTTGTCTTTTTCCTCTTCTCAAATTTCTGCACGGAACATCAGTTGATTGGATTTCTTCAAATCCCAGCCAAAATGCTGTGGTAACCAAAAGCAGTGTGGTAACTGCTCCTTGATGAGCAATCCATTAAAACAAAGACTTGGAACCTGGTGTTGGCTTTGTGTGTGTACATGCAGCCGCAGTATGTACAACGCTCCTTGGTTTGCTAGTTTGTACAGGCTTGTGAACTTTTGTAGAGAGGGACAGTAGCAGCCTGACGTGGCACTAAGTTACCTGGGAGTTCTTAGCTGCTGCACACAGGTGCATTGCCAGCTTCTTACTCCAAGAACTCTTGTCGCTATGTTCTGTCAAAAGACTAACTTGTGTTCCTGGAAAGTTCCTCTGGTGTCCTGTTAGCAAGTACGGCTTTAGGACTAACTGGTACAGAGTCCTTGGCCTTGTGTTCTCTTTGCTTATCAGAGTGATTCCCATTGACAGTTTCTTCTTCATTCTGTTTCATGAAAAAAGTTTTTGACTGGGAGGAGGTACTGAGTCTGGCAATGCCATAGCAGTCTGTGCTAGCCACAGATACACATCATGTCCTTGAGTTGGAGTCATTAGAAAGACTGAAATGTCTCTTATTCCCTCTGATAGGGAAAACTGCTGTATTGACTATTGTTGACTACAGCTTATTTTACTTTGCAAAGATAGTCATACCTTTCTCCTCACGCTGTGTGTATTTTTCTCATTGTATTCTCTTCAGGACACACAGGATGAAACAGCTGTACTTTGGTTAGATGAAATTCAGGATGGGATTCATAGGGCTAACAAGGACACAGAGGAGTCTGACAGATGTGAGTATTGTTGCACAATATTGCAATTAATCCCCATTATCAATCGAACGGTTGTTACTTAAGGAAAGATTGGGAGCTAAAAATGTCATGTAAATGTGTCAAAGGAAATCAAGTGCACTTACATGCTTCTGGTGTAGTAATTTTTCTTTGAAGAGTGAATGTGAGATTCTTCAAATACTAAATTTCTTATCTTTTGGGGGGATTTGCCATTTTTCCAGTTTTGCATGTGACTATGTTATATCATTGGGCAAATCTATCAAAGTGTTTGTCATTTGCAACTACTTGTGTGTGTCTGTGGGTGGATAGTTAGGTATGAGAGTCTTCATGTGCACGATTTAAGTGCTTGTTTTCTGCTGTGCGTTACCTGTTTGTGTGGCATACCACTGTTTTGTCTCGGTTCTAGTAAGTAATTCTAGAGTATCTTGCATCTTTTTCAAATAACAAACAATAATACACATCGGTGACATCCACCTTTGCTCCTTATTGCGGTTTGCAGGTGGACTGTCCCACCCATCATTACATCCCAGTCGTTATAATGATGTCTTCTGTCTCCAGAAACGATGAAGTAATTGCTACTCTTTGCTTAACTTGGTTTTGTTTTTGTGGGGGGTTGGGTTTTTTTTTTGTGCCTGACAGAAGTTTTCTCTTTAACAAAACATGAAGGTTTTTAAAGTTTCCTGATACATTCTGATGGCCTGATCTCTGCATATGCTGTTTGTTTGCTGGGTACCGCATGCTTCAGAGAGCTTGTTTTTATACATCTTTAAAATATGATATTCTTGTATTTGCATTTACTCTAAATCTCTTAATTTTCTGTTACATTCAACATCTGCACCTGTCCGCTTGTTTTGCCTGACTTGTACAGTATTAGCAAACTGATTGTTTTCTCTCTTTATAGTTAACTTTTTATTTTTCTTGATTCTCTTTCTTCATCTCTGGTGTGCTGTTACTTTCCACTTCCACAACTTCTGATTCAAGGTTAGGCTGATACTTCAAGTTATTCAAAGATGTGCAATCAGTCCCTTCTGATTTTGCTTTGAATAGGCAATCGTACTAAAAACTGAAAAGTTTAATCTGAGTCTGGTGCCTTCTGACACTGTGGAATCTCTGTCCTTTGAGATTTTCCACACCCAGTCAGATAAGGCCCTGAAGTTACCCTGGCTTTGAGGATGGGGCTGGACTAGGTTGCCCTGCAGCATGAGTTCTTCATGAGTCTGTGTTAGATGTGTGGAGTATCTGGCACAATTGCTTCCTCTTGTCCTTGCTCTGTTGGTGCAGATATAAGCTTGCTTTTGTATTTGTGCATTGTCCATTAGTATTCTTTATTTGTAAATGTTTTAGAAGAGAGAAAAATCAACAGGTTCGCAAAAAGCTTTCTAACACAAGACAGAATGAGTTCGTACAACTCCATTGCCTAGTTGAGTTGTTTTTAATGGTATTACTTGGCCAGTGAATTCTCCTGTCAGCTGCCTTAAAAAAAAAAGGGCAGGTGGAGTAGGGCAGAGCTTTACCTGTTCATCCTATTGATTGTTACCAGCAGTACCAGTGCATTTTTTTCACCGTTTTCCCACCAAGGAACATTTGGTCAAAAGCAGGATTAAAGTATGTGCCCTTAGGCTGAATGAGATCTGCAGATACCCTTATCTACCCCTGGACAAGCAGACATTTTTGCAGTCTTACGTGGCACTGGAAATCACTGTATTTTGTGTCTGCTCTGTCAGTGCAATTCCTGTGCTCTTGTGAATGTGTCTGTATTTGAGTTGCAGTTCTGGAGTAGCCCTGGAGTGATGCATTGTTATTTTTCTCTGCCACCTGTCTTTCCACAAATGGTGTTTTGTCTTGTTTACAAACTACTCCGTACTTTCTTCATTAGGGATGGATGGATGGTGCTAGTTGTTGAAAAGCCCCCCTTTGAGTTCTGACTGGCTCTGCCAGAACAAGCTGCCTTAACTAAAAACGGATGTCGGCGTAGACCTAAAATGTGTTGTTGAGAAATATTGGTGGTAAATCAGCACTATATTGAAACTCAGAGCACACGAATTATGTGCTATGGTTGAACACTCCGTAGTGAAGAGGCCTCTGTACTGCAAGCTGTCTGATTGGTTTTGTTTATATTTTGTATTTATATATTCTTAAATATTTGTGTATATACACACGTTCTGACTGTTAAGTGTGTGTGCATGTTACCTTCTCCATTCTTTTGTTCTGTGTTTGCTGTGAGTCACTGAGCCCCTGAATGCCAAGATAACCTGCTTCCTGGTGTTATCAAAGTCTCCTTAGGAATTCTGGCCATTAACGAAGCAGTAGACCACGGTGACATTAGCCAGACCCTGAGTGCCCTGCGTTCGCCAGATGTTGGGCTATACGGAGTCACTCCAGAATGTGCTGAGACGTACCAGCGAGAGTTGTCAGAAGTCAAGAGAAGAAAAATGGCAGCAGGTGAACCTCAAGTAGCTAACTGTTAGTGAAATAAATTCAAGGTTATTGCATGTGGAATTGGAACCAGAGGTAAAAAAGCCTCTGGAGAGAAGTCTTGTGTTACAGGTGGCAATTGTGGATGCTTTGTGAGCAAAGGTTTAAAAAAGAAAAAAGTGAATAGTAGAAAGTTCTCCACCTGTAGAATGTGTTATGTTTAGGTAGCACTGGTATGAGGTCATTAGGGTCTTGGAAACATTCCTTCCCTTGCTTGGAGGAAGGAGCATCTGTGTATGTGGATTTCCTAGTCATAAAAGTTGTATGTGGGAAAGATGAGACACTTGTCTGTTGTTGAAACTTACACTGCAGTTTCTGCTCTTAGGGGGCAATGGCAGCGAATGGGTAAAACACTGGGTGAGAGGAGGCTATCATTATTATCATAACCTGCGGACCAAGGAGGGAGGATGGGATGAACCAGTGGAATTTGTGCAAAATGACACACAGCTTTCACGGGAGGAGATACAGGTAAGGCAGATAACACATGCTCTTTCTCTGAAAAGTTGACGTTCCTACCATTCCCATCCTTAATGTAGCTCTAAGAGAGAAAGCTTCAACACCATAGTCATATTCACAAGCTCTGTAATTCATTTGTTTCACTGAGCATAATCAGATTGTGTATTGTCAGAACGCCTTGTCCTATTTCAGAAAAATTTGTCCTGTCAGTAAAATGGTACAGGACTGTGGTGTTGCTTTTTATTGAAAAGCAACTTGGAAGTTTCTCATAAGCACAATACAGAAATCTGATGTAACAACCTGTTTCTTGTATCTCTGTTCTCTTTTTCTGGCTCTTCTTCCTACCATAACGTTACTTCAGAGCACCATATCTGGAGTAACTGCGGCATACAACCGAGAGCAGTTGTGGCTGGCCAATGAGAACCTGATTACGAAACTTCAGGCTTGCTGTCGAGGATATCTTGTTCGCCAGGAATTCAACTCAAGAATGAATTTTTTGAAGAAACAAGTACCAGCAATCACTTGCATTCAGGTAATGATATCTTTTAATTATGTTTGGAACTTGTATTCTGCAATTGTTTTCTCTACAAGCTTATTGATAGTTCTTGTTCAATTCAAAGTTCGAGCACACCATTGTCTTCACCTCATTTTGTGATTTATCTGAAAGCATTTGCCTCTCCCAAAGAGTTCTGGCATTTTATTTACTTTTCCATGTCATATATAATCAATAAATTCCTCTCAGGCAGAATTGGAGAGAGAAGAAACTTATTTTCAGTGCACACTGGCATCCCAGAAAGCTAACAGCATCCTGGGCTGCATCATAAGAAGTGTGGCCAGCAGGTCGTGAAAGGTGATTCTACCCCTCTACTGTGCTCTCGTGAGACCCCACCTGGAGCACTGCGTCCAGCTTTAGAGTCCTCGACAGAGGAAGGACATGGACCTATTGGAACAGGTCCAGCGGAGGGCCACAAAGATGATCAGAGTGATGGAGCACCTCTCCTATGAAGACAGGCTGAGAGAGCTGGGGTTGTTCAGCCTGGAGAAAAGAAGACTCTGGGGAGACCTTATAGCAGCCTTCCGATATCTGAAGGGAGCCTACAGGAGAGCTGACAAGGGACTCTTTATCAGGAAGTGTAGTGACAGGACAAAGAGTAGTGGTTTTAAATTGGAAGGGTGGAGATTTAGATTAGATACCAGAAAGAAATTCTTTACTGTGAGGGTGGTGAGGCACTGGAACAGGTTATCCAGGGAAGTTGTGAATGCTCCATCCCTGGACGTGTTGAAGGCCAGGCTGGATGGGACTTTGAGCAACCTGCTCTAGTGGGAGGTGTCTCTGCCCATGGCAGGGGGTTTGGAACTTGATGATCTTAAAGGTCCCTTCTAACTCTAACCATTTTATGATTCTGTGATTTGAGGAAGCTTTACCTATCATTTTGTTATAAGATTCGGTGTTTTGGGAATAGGGCAATATAAATTGTGTTGTGTATCTTTATGGCGATGTGATGACTTACTACTGCGACTCACAAATTGAAGAGAAACATTATGGTTTTCAGTATTCCTGAGTAAGATTATTCTTCTTTTCAGATTTGTCCAGGGAATTTGAGGATTGAGGATCTGAAAGAGATGGTGGGATAATTCAGCATGAGGATGGGTTCATTTACAGGAGGACAATGAAAATATCTTTCTCTGGTGTTGTAACTGAAATGTGTCCAAATGAAATAGATGCTTTGCATCCTATTACCACTTCGTTATTTGAGGAGTATATGTGTGTTTGTTTTTCCCTAAGTAGTGTGTGCACTCTGTGTGTATATTTGAAAAAACAAACAAGCAAACAAACTGCAACAAGACCCCCAAAACCACTCCCGGGTCCTTAAATAACTCTCCCTTTAAGTGTAGTCCACCCCCTTGCCTAGCTTCTGTTCCAGGTATCAATAGCAGTGAGTCTGCTCTGAAGGCTTATAATGTTCCATTGCTGTTCTCATCAGCAGCAACATCTAACACATGATCTTTATGTAGAACAGTTTCTGTCAACTTGACTGTTTAGCTCTATCCTTGATCTCACTGTACTTCAGAAGGCCTAGGCTTTTCATGGGGTAATTTCAAGTCTCTTGTGATTACAGTTGTTGAAATAGTTAATGCTTTATGCTGTCTGTCTCTTGATAAGCATGTTTTCCTCACATTTTACTTAGCCAAAAAGGAAGTCTGAAGCTGAGAAGCAGAAGGAAGCTCAGATTTGTAATTACTTCTCTTTAATTAGAAAAGTAAAGTCAGTGCACCTGTTCTGTTTTCAGTCCCAGTGGCGTGGCTACAAGCAGAGGAAGGCATATCAAATCCGTTTGGATTACCTGCGAGCACAAAAGGATCAAGTAGTGAAGGTAGTGATAGCTCTATACTGACTTTTTTGGTAAACCTTTTGGATACTGAACTTTGTAGGAAAGGTTTTTATCTGAGTGTTTTCGTTAACCTTCTATAGATTCAGTCAATGACGAGGATGTATCAAGCCAGAAAACGTTACAGAGATCGTCTGCAGTATTTCAAAAACCACGTAAGAGGCTATCTTATTAAATGAATTCAGTGACTGACTTTTGTACTCTTTCCGGAATGAGGTCATGTCCTTTTTTTTTTTTTTTTTTAAATCATAGATAAATGATGTTATAAAAATTCAAGCCTTTATCCGAGCAAACAAAGCACGAGAGGACTACAAAACCCTCAGTAAGTGTTGCCAAGAGGATAAAATGTGCCTTGAATCTCTATATGTAAGGGCTGTTACTAGTGTGATCTATAACAACAAGTCAGTTTTGAAGAGCAATTGGGATGATGGTGGTAGGACAGCACGGAGAGTAGGTAGTTCTTGAGGCTGAAGGAAAACTAGGTTCCACCTGTTGCTTTTGCTGCTGAAAAATGGAACTGTTGCGTTGTAGGTAACTTTGGCGGTGTAGACTACCCTAGGCTGATATTGACTTCATTCTTTACTGCTTGCTTCTCTCATGATTTACTCAAAACAAGAAATGCAAAATGTCAGAAGTTGTTTAGACATGGTGGTGCTAATTTTATTCTGACTGCTCCTTGATGTGGTGTTTAAATGTAGGTAAGGCATATATTTACTCTGTTTCTTGTCTCCTGATGTTTTCTTGCCTATTTTTAGTTAATGCGGAAAACCCACCTATGGCTGTGGTTCGGAAATTTGTCCACTTGCTCGATCAGAGTGACCAAGATTTTCAGGAGGAGCTTGAGCTAATGAAACTGCGTGAAGAAGTTGTAACCTTGATCCGATCCAATCAGCAACTGGAAAATGACCTCAATCTCATGGACATAAAAATTGGGCTCCTTGTGAAAAACAAAATTACATTGCAGGTAGGAATTATGCTGATGGGACTGATGGAGGCCAGCTACAGATTGAACTGAGCCCGGCGGTAGTTAGCATGGAGAGCTCCAGGCCTCAGATGTCAGTTATTTAGGCCCAGTGTAAAACGTTGCCCCAGACTTGGAGATTTTGCTTCTGGTACATTCTTACTCCATTCCACTAATTTAGTATGTATACCTAGAGAGAAAATGTAGGAGAAGAAACGAGACCTGAAACTAAGAAAGACAAACACAAGACTATCTTGATCTAACGAATGCAACAGATTGCATGTTTGAAGGCTTCGACAACTGTTTCATTACTTCTTTGTGGTTAAACACGTGAATGCCACAAGCTTGCAGCAAGGCGGGTGATTTTGGAGGCAGGAGACATGCTTGTGCCACTTGGTGTTTGTTGCTTAAAGGAGGCTTCTTCTGTCACTTGGCTGATGTGATTAATTTAACAAAAAAAGCCTTTTCTTCAAGCTGAAGTTCTGGTTAGCTTTTTGTTCAGTCCAGGATGGCATGACATGGCTCATCCCAGTGTAAAATCTCAATTGGTGTAGTGAAATTAATCTCGGAAAGGGGCTGCAGCGTTTGGGCTATTGCCTACAGCAAAAAGTGCCATTGCTGTTGGAGTATGTAGAGGTAGTGAGCTAGCTGAGTATGAAACAGTATTTTTAGGTGTTAAGCCCAGTTTAAAAAAGAAAACATTTTCAGGGATCTCCAGGATGCTACCAGCTCTGATAGCAATTGCTGTCAAGGGGTGACTAATCCTTCTGGGGTTTCGGATAAATTCAGGAAGTCGGGGACAAACCCCACAACGTGTACTTCCAGTCAGAGAAATTGCTGCCATAGCGATTAATGCTTCACTTTAATAGCCTCAGGCATACCTTGACCCTGCCTTTCTGCGTGCAAGAGAAGCGTGCTGTCAGTTGCAACTGTTTTCCAATATTGCCTGTTACAAAATACTTAGTGGAATCTGTCCCTGTTCTTTCTTTCCAGGATGTTGTTTCTCATAGCAAAAAACTTACCAAGAAGAACAAGGAACAGCTTTCTGACATGATGATGCTGAACAAACAAAGGGGAGGCTTGAAAGCCTTGAGCAAAGAGAAGAGAGAAAAGCTGGAAGCCTATCAGCATCTGTTCTACTTACTTCAGGTAGGCTGCTTCTAACGCTGCTCAGTAACCTCTTGTCGCAGAGGCTTCTGTGTCTTGGCACAGTCTTTGCTTATGCACTGTAATTTTGAGCCACCTTAATTCTTAGAGATACCGGCCTGAGTGGACATGCACACTAAGTATTTTTTCTTATTGTTGTAGACTAACCCAACCTACTTGGCCAAGCTGATTTTTCAGATGCCTCAAAACAAATCCACAAAGTTCATGGATTCTGTCATCTTCACGCTGTATAACTATGCATCCAATCAAAGGGAGGAATACCTGTTGTTGCGGCTTTTCCAAACAGCGTTGCAGGAAGAGATCAAGTACGTGGTAGCACATTTTTGCTGTGGAATTCCAGTTCTGGCAATTTCTTGAACTGAGGCAGTTTTCACATGTTATGTCTCGTGCTAATATGCAGATAATGTTAGACTTGTCCCTTCATTGTCCTCTTCCCATTTCATATCTGTTCTTAACGTAGTCTATAAAGGAAGAGTCGAGTCTGTCCATTGAGGATGAGGGCTTTTTATTTCAGTCAAGATTTCACTGCTCAGTGTGCCAGCTGCTTTTAATCTGATGCAAAGTCATACAAAATTCAATCTCAGTTCTCCAGTGTCTGGTTATAAACACCTCCAACAAACTGCCAACTCTGGCTTTACAAGCCAGGGAGGGAGCTAACACTAGGCTCTCTGGATTTCCAAAAGCTGATGAGGAGGATGTAGCCGAGAGGCTTTATTATTTGGCATTTCTGTTTACTGTCAGTGTTGGCTGTCCTCAGGCATGTTTTGTTGGGCCTCAGGAGCTTGGTGTTACATGACTTCTATTCTTTAAAATATAGAGCTGTACAACTTGCTGCGAAGAATATACAGTAACATTTTTGAGGAACTACTCTTTAAGCATTCTTTGGAATGTTTTTTAAGCATGAAGGTGGTACATGCCCTGACACAAATAACTTCTAAAAGAGGTCTTTTACCCCCTGCCCACCCTCAACTCATGCTTGGAATAGTAGTCCAGGGAAATGCGTCTGCTACGTTATCCACTGCTGTATTTCTCATAGCAGTATACTAGGACTGGCTTTTGTTGTTGATTGCTTGTTTTCTTATTTTAAATACTGGAAGAAACCTACTGTTCTTTTTTTTTCCTCTACATAAAATGTGCTCTGTTTCCTTTGTATTTTTGAATTGTGCTCTGAAATAGAATGTACAGTTGGATTTGCATTAATTGTCATAAAGATGACTACTGGCAAGTTGCATTGGAATTCCTAAACAGAGGTCATAAGTTTCTTGCCTCATCTGTCTTGAGAAATGTTCGAGTATTATTGTTATACAGTGTCATAGTTTATTGGTGTATTGAGATTTTAGTACAAATCCATTATGTGTTTCATGAGAGTGATGCTCTTTAGCAGTTTTATTTAAGCCAAGAAATTTACTTAAAGGTGACAGAATTGTGCGTACCTCATATATATGTATCATATATATTCTTTCTTCTTTAGGTCCAAAGTAGACCAAATACATGAAATTGTGACTGGGAATCCTACTGTTATTAAAATGGTGGTTAGTTTCAATCGTGGTGCCCGTGGTCAGAATGCCCTGAGGCAGATCCTGGCACCGGTTGTGAAGGAAATCATCGATGATAAATCACTCAATATCAAAACGGATCCGGTGGATATTTACAAGTCTTGGGTTAACCAGATGGAGTCTCAAACTGGTGAGGCCAGGTATGGGAACTGCTACTACTGTGTTTTTCAAAAGATTGCTCGGCTGCTTTGCACTGCTCTGTTACTCTTTCCAAACCATCCTTGGCTTCACTGCATGCATCTGTCCAACTGATACCAGCTTTTCTGTCTCCTCAAGATGGCTTTCATGTGAGAGTTCTAAGGATCATATTCTGGCAATGGTGCTGAGGATATTGAAAGGGAATCTCATTGGGAGGTGGAAGAAGTGCTCTTTGGTGTTTGCCTATGTTGACTTGATAATTAGCTATAACTCGCCCTCTAACCTAAAAGAAATCACGTTAAAAAAAGTATTTGGGAGTCTGTGTTAGTCTCTGTTTATGTCATATATAGCCTGTGCAAACTTAGGCACTATTTGCAAGCTGACTGTGGTGGTTTAATCCCAGTTGGCTGCTGGAACCACACAGTCACTCACCACCCCTTTCCCAGAAGGATGGGGAGAAGAGGAGGGGAAAGGGAACAGGAAACAAAACTCCTGGGTTGAGATAAAGACAATGTAATAGAACAATAAGGGAAAAGGAAAATAACAATAACAGTATAAGGATATAGGTCACTGCCCGGTGAATTGGCACCCTCCTGAGCAGTGATCCTGGATGCACCCCACCAGCCAACCCCTGTTTATATACTGACCATGACCTCTGTGCTATGGAATATTCCATTGGCCATTCCCTTGTTCTGCCTGTATTCTTCAGCTTCTAGAGAAGCTGAAAAGAGACCTTGAAAAACATAAACATCACCTAGCAACAACTCAAACAATATGTGTAGTTGACATTCCTTTCACAGCGGTCACTAGAAAGAAAATTAACTCCTTCCGGGCTGAAACCAGCACACCACCAAAACCTATTTTGCTGGAGGAGAAACACGACGTTGCAGTTCTTCTAGTCCCAACATCTTTCTAACTAGTATCAGGCACTGATGACAGCTGTATTGTACTAGATGCTTTTGTGTCATTCTGGTTTCTTTTTCTTCCAGTGCATGTGATATGCTAGAACTTGAGGTTTCTATTGTGGTGTTTTGGTTTTTTTCTTTTAACATACCTCAAAAAAAAAAAAAAAGCCATACCAGATGGGTGAGTTTCTGTATTCAAAGCAATCTGCGGTCACATATCTTGCCTTACACCTGCTTTAAAATTCTGGATGTGTTAAAAATGCAGGCAAAGATGTGTGTTCAAGTCCTTTTCTTTATGTGAGACTTGGGAGACACTTTTACGAGTTATCTGCTTCATCTGTCTGTGTTCACTGGAATATTATGCAGTAATTTCAGCTGATTGAGAAAATGTAACTACTCATTTGACACTGCTTCCCGCCAATAGCATGTGATACTGATTTTATGGATACTGTTCTAGCTTCTGGGTTGTGTCTAAGCTTTTATCATCCTAATGTTCAAATGCCTAGCTTGCTTGTTCACTAATTTCTTTGCAACCCAAAGTACCGCTACATGTCACAGATGGCACTTTTTTATTTAGTGTGCATGCTGTAAAAAAGATACAGTTTTGAATTAGCTGGCCCTTTTCTCATGGTGGGAGAGTAGAAGAAGTAAAAGCAAGAAGTCTTCAGCTCTTCCCGTGCCCAAAAGTTAAGCTGTGCACAGCTCTTGGTAGCCAAGTCAATATAAGCTTGTTTCCATGTCGAGCTAGAAACTCTTGGAAATATGCTAGCCTGAGTAATACTCACCTTCACATGTTTGACTTTTTCAAATAGCAAACTGCCATATGATGTTACACCTGAACAAGCTCTAAATCACGAAGAGGTGAGGATGCGCCTGGATGCCTCAATCAGAAACATGAGGACAGTGACGGACAAGTTCCTGTCGGCCATTGTTAGTTCAGTGGACAAAATCCCGTGAGTCTGGTGTACCACAGTGTTATCCCTGAGAAGTTGGTGGTGGGTTCATGCTTGCAGCAGCCTTATTTGCCTTTTTCTTTCTCTCAAAGTTATGGAATGCGTTTCATTGCCAAGGTACTAAAAGACTCCCTGCATGAGAAGTTTCCCGATGCTGGCGAGGATGAGCTTCTGAAGGTGAGGATCTGAACATCTTTGTGAATAATTGTCAACCAAATTGGCTGTGGCAAGCGCATCTCATTCTTCTCCTTTGTTGGATGTGGAGAGGAATGCATGTAAACCTATAAGAAGCTTTTTCTATCCGTACACATAAATAAATGTGTTTCACATCGGGCTTTTAATTGTTAGCTTTGTATACATCACCTGAGATGTAATACATTGTTCAGGAGGAGGTACCCTGTTGCTTCTGCTATGCTTCTTAGTATCTTGGGCATTTGGTCCTTCAGGTTTCTTGACTTGGGGTACTCTTGCTCCTAGAAAGTAAACCTTGGTTTTGCCGGTGTGGTCACAGATAGCTGCTCCTTTCCTAAAG
Organism: Tringa tobata; assembly: GCA_033628505.1. Lineage (NCBI taxonomy): Eukaryota > Metazoa > Chordata > Aves > Charadriiformes > Scolopacidae > Tringa > Tringa tobata. The sequence goes on from JAHREE010150540.1 coordinate 248,605, forward strand.
AGACAATGTCAAGTTAAAAAGTCTGTATGCAGAGTTCTGATATTCCTGGTTCCTGTATCTGTAACATTTAATGATGTTTTGACAGCAACACGTAGAGAGTCACCTGCCATGATGGCCACGATGTTTTGTATTTTGCATTTCAGTACCTTCAGAGGACTAAAAGGATCCTAATAATAGGCACTCTCAGATGAGCTATAGCTTTGGGGTTTTCCTTGAAATTTCCGTGTTTTTATGGCTTTTGATAATTGTGAAGGCCTTTAGGTCCATGAATGCTTTGCTTGTTAATGAAACAAAGTTTGGATCTTAGAATTCTTGACAACGTCTCTTTAAACTTCTCTGCCTCTGCTTCATTACAAAATAATTGCCAATCTGAATGCTGTTTTCTTCTCTCTTCTAGTTCTGTGCTTTCCCATTCTGAGACATCGATTCTTTCTATGCAGGTGAATTAATTTATTCCATCTGTAAATTTAGGTGGAAAACTGCGGTTTTCATTAATCCTCTTGGAAACAATGTAACTGTCCACCTGAAAGTCAAAACTGCAGTTGCTTGCAATGGCTTCTCATAGATTATTTTTTTAGCAACCAGAGCTACCCATATAATATGCTGTTCTTCTCCTGCCCCTCAAATTTGAAAGTTATTAATACAGTTTCTTTTACAGATGTGTTTTCCTATTACTTGTAGTAAAGAGCTTTGACTGTTGTCATCCCACGACATGACCTGTGAGAGTACAGCAGGGGCTTGCATGAAACACTTGTCAAAAATATGACCTCACTGATAGCAGTTTGTAATTTCTGGGGCTGCTCAGCAATGGCTGGATTTTTTTCTCTCTGTTTCCAGCTGTTTGCTCAGACACTGATCTCTCCATGCATTTAAGTCATGTGGCAAGCAGGCAAAGCCTAGATTCAGTGACCTGGCCCTCTGCAAATTTCTGTGGACTGTCAGAAAGTACTAGAGCATGCAGTGTGAGGACTGTCACTTTACATCAGCATGTTGGGTTAATTCTGTTTCATTGCTGGAATTACATTTGGCAAATTATCAAATACAGGTTAGAAGTGTATTTGTGAGCATCAGGATAATGTGACATCTTTATTTTTGGTTCCTTGACATTTATTGCTGCTCATGTTTGAGTAAGTAAATTGGATTTGGGAGTGTCAAATGCCATTCATCTTCTGTACTTCTGATTAAATGGTTTCTCAGTTTCTCTTGCTAGCTTCTAACTGGGATCTGTACCTGAAAATGTTGCTGGCTTACTGAAGATTTATTCTGAAAGAGAAAAGGGCTTTGGAGAAGAAATGGAAAGTAGTTTCCTCAGTTTAGCTTCTTGGCGTGCCATGCTTCCTCACTGTTTTTGCTTTGTTGGAGGTGGCAGACAATTCTGCATGCTTCTCTAAGAATTAGCACTTGTTCCATACTGAAACTGCATTACTGGGTTCCTCTATACCATGTTCGTTCTACCCTCCATTAGACTAACTTAGTTGTGTTTAATTCTCCTTATAGATTATCTGTACTCATACTCTGTATGAGTAGTCGGTTGGTAACTTGTACTATCTCCTGTCTGCACATTTTAAAGTTAAAGTTTTAAATCTTTATGCATAGGAATGTGCTGTTGTTTTGTCCTGTGACTAGTAGAGCTTAGTCTTCCCTCTTTGTGTTGACCATCCTATGGCATCTTAATGATTTTTTTCTCTTTATTTCTTTAACACTGTAGATAGTATGTGCTTGTATACAGCAGCACATTTATCTTGGAAGGGGCCTCTGGCTTACAAGAAAATAATTTGTCAAAACACAGTCAGAGTAGTTTCAAGAAAATTCAATTGGGTCCTATACCATTGTTTTTTGATGCATTTCTTCTCTCCTAAACTTCTTCCAGATTGTTGGCAACTTACTCTATTATCGCTACATGAATCCAGCCATTGTCGCACCAGATGCCTTTGACATCATTGATCTTTCAGCTGGAGGTCAACTGACCACGGATCAACGCAGAAACCTTGGCTCCATTGCAAAGATGCTGCAGCATGCTGCATCCAATAAGATGTTCATGGGAGACAATGCACACCTAAGCATCATTAATGAATACCTATCACAGTCATACCAGAAATTCAGGTAGAAGACCGCAGCTAATTAAGTTGGGAAGTTTGGCAGAGGGTAATGTTGCAAGTAAAAAGGGATAATAATAGATTTTAAATATGATACATTCTGTCTCTGTCAAATATGCTATCTGTTGAAAGTAAGAGATTGCAGTCTAGACTGCCATAAGCATCAGTGACAATGGCAGATAGAATGTGTACCTGGAATTAATGAACAATATTGTATTTCAATGAGTTTGACAAGCCAAGTATTTTGACTTAGGAGTTTCCGGAATAAAGGTTATTTCTGCACAGGTTTATTGTGATACCTGGGACATACGTTCTTTCTGTCCCATGTGAACCCTGGCTCCACATGAAAAGCCAGTGGTGCTCAGGAATAAAGTAGGTTGGCATTCAGCTGTTCGTATAGTTGAAGTAAGCTTTTGTTCAAGAATTGTTATCTTACACCTCTCGTGTTTTGGAAGGAGCAAGACCAGAGATTGCTGGGAGCAAAGGGTGTTACGGCAGTGAAGGGAGGAGGATTTGTGAACTGAGACACTGAAGCCATAGACTAGTCCTCTGAATACGGAAAATGAGCCGATGCCAGCATGGCCAATATCAATAATTGAATTTACTAGGTTACTTCTGATGTGTTAAACTAAAGCTAACAAACTGTAGTATGCTGTAATGTAGCACAGTTTAAAGAAGAAAGACTACTCTTGGGATTGTAATGGGGAGTTAATGCTTTTGATACATCATGTGACTCTCGGGGTCATACTGATTCGTCTTTTCTCCTCCTTTTCTCTAAAGACGCTTTTTTCAAGCTGCCTGTGAGGTTCCTGAATTGCAGGATAAATTTAATATTGATGAATATTCTGACTTGGTCACTCTCACTAAACCAGTTATTTATATCTCTATTGGTGAAATCATCAACACACACACTGTAAGTATACATTGATCACAGTCACTCCTTACAAACAGTGCTTACAGAGAGAATGCTGCTTCTGGCTGAAATGCAAAGTTGCCAAATACAAGGCTGAAAGTTGTCTTTTGTAGTGCACAAGAGCTTGTTGGTTTATAGAATTGAGTAATTGTGAATTGATTGTGGCTTTTCCAAGTTTATTTTGCAAGTATTTGAGTGTGTGATATTGGCACAACTTTGAATGTTGATGTTGCTGCTTTGCAGTTCAATGAAATAAGATCTTTTTCTAAAGGATGCCAACTCAAAGTAATGTAATTTTACTGTCTAGAAAAGGATGTACAACTAACAACATACATGTTCTTTCTGCTCATCTAGTTGCTCTTAGACCATCAAGATGCAATTGCTCCTGAGCACAATGATCCAATTCATGAGCTGCTGGACGATCTTGGAGAGGTTCCCACAATTGAATCCTTAATAGGTGGTGTAGTTTATTGTACTTCAGAAATATGTGATATTGGCTTAAATGATTTGAAGTGCATTAAAGAAACTAAGGAATCATCACAGGTTGTTTGGGAGAACACGCTCTAAAACAGCAGTAGATGTGTTCCATGGTATTCTCTTTGGCTGCAAAATTCGTTACCCCCCCAAAAAATGTGATTCTTTCTTCTCCCCAGCCATCTCACCTCACACGGCTCCAAAAGTTTCTAGAAGGCAAATGGATATTTTGACATCTTTTCTTTGTTCCATTACGCTGGAGCCATTTTTCTCTGTGTGTGTGTGTCTCCGTCCCAGCTTTTTTGCAAAGATCTGTCCTCCCTTCTGGACATCTGTATGCATTCCTTTCAGAGTGCTGTAGTAAGTGTATTAAATGCTATGTGTATTAAACAGATGCAGTTTTTCGGTCAGTTGCCAACGAGGCCTTCTCTTAGTTTGGAATATTCATTCTAGTGAGGTCATGGACATAGACGAGGCATAGTCATATTTTTATTTTTATAGTATTTTTGGGAGGTCAGCTACTCTTCTCAGTCAAAAGTGAGATGCTGAGATGCAGTCTGGAATACACTTACCTCTTTGAGGCATACAAACTAGTGATTTTGTGGTGCCTTTCTGGACAGTGCATTCTCTCAGTTTTGTGAAGAAAAAGTCTGTAATGTATGCAAGGCGAAGTTTGTAAAAGCTATTTGTGACTTTTGAAGTGTTCTTTTGACAGTATAGGAAACTGTAGTTTTCCTGTGGACTGTTATGTAGGAAAACTTACAAAGCTCTGGCATCCAAGAACTTAAAGAATACAATTTAACCTATAAACTCTTTCTGTTTGGTAGGGGAAGGGTCTGGCAACGTTAATGACCCCAACAGGGAAATGCTAGCAAAGACTGAGGTTTCTCTCACACTCACTAATAAATTTGATGTTCCTGGTGATGAGAATGCAGAGATGGATGCGAGGACGATTCTGTTGAAGTAAGTGAGGGGGTAGCTACCTTATATGTTTCTCAAGAGAACGAAGAACCTGAATTTTCACAGTTAATCTGAATGTGAAAATAAGAGAATCAAAGTGTAACTTGAACAAACGTGGGACTGTTACTCCAAATTTACTGAGCTTGTAGCCATGTCCTTTCAATGCTGCTCCTCTTAGTTTTTTGTCACTGTTGAATTTGTCATTCTTTAAGAGACTATCTTGGATGGGGAAAACTACCAGAAAAGAAAATTTTCTAGATGTGTGACAGCAACAGTTGGATTTGTCCGTATGTGAATAATTTGTAAAGTTAGTTTTAAATAATCCATAGCGTGTATCAAAATTGATTTTTAACTCTGAAATCTATTGATGTAAAATTTAGGTGAATTGATATTTACGTTGCCTATATAATGCCCCATGCAAATGTTTTCAATAGCATACACATGACATATGGAAATTTTAAGGGTAACTAAATGTCTAGGATATGTGAATAATGCTCTGTTGCTATGTTTGCTCGTTCCTACAGAATTAGCTGCTTTACACAGCCATTCAGTGGATTATGTCTGTGTGCTGTTAGCAAAGTGGGAGACGATGGTAACGATACTCTCCCTGTAGCTTTCCCTTGTCTGTGGGAGATATCTTCATAGAATATTTTTTCTGTTACTGCTCTCTTTTGGTTTTTGATGCGGACCCCTTCTCACTGCACTTGCTGTCCCCCAAACCTGATTCTTAATAGATGAAGACTAATAGCCTTTTTGGGAAATGGAGGTGTTATTTGCGTAATGGAAAGAAAGCTATAGACTGTTGGGAATTTCATTATTGCAAGACTCTTTATTCCCAGGGTATTTAGTACTAATATTGACTCCTAGCCAATTTTAAGCAAATCGCTGTTGCTGATATGTATAGAGCAGCCACCTGACATTCAGATGCATATTTACCTGCTCAGACGCTAGATATTTTAACTGAGAATTCTTTGGGTCAGCTTACACTTGGCCTAAACGGACCAGTGATCTCCCAGAAGAAAATCTTGTCTCAAAAAAGAACTTTAAAATAACTGGGCTTCTCAAAAGATACATCAGTATTTCCCTATCCACCAGAAGAAGGGGGCATTGACTTCAAAAGTAAAAAATTACCAGACGTGCTGGTAGTCATCTAAGTTGTGGTGATGAGGAAGGTGTGCGTGTGATGTGCTGTGTCTTATGCCAGAAGTAATTCCAACCTGACTGAAGTACTGAAGGTGTTACTTGATTTCAAAGTATGGCTCAAGGACAGGTGGGCACTGGCGGTGGTTAAATCACAGGTGAGATCAAGGAACAACACTATCTATCGCCAGACTGGAGTCAAAGGGCTGCTTTGGCTCAGTTACCGTACACATAAGAAAATAGTCTGTGGAGATTTGTGATACCTGTTACAAAGGAACAAAGTGCGCTTCTGAATGGATAATGTAGACTTTTTCTGGCTGCACAAATTCACTGTTGCTACTGCCTGCTTTACCTTTCACTTTGGAATTGCAGCTTTTGTGGTCCACATGGCAGTACTGGGGCTGCCTTGGAACATATGGGGTATCGTCCTTGCTGCTTGAGGGGTACTGGGGAGCAGATATGTACAACGTAGAGGAACCTTTCAGGGAACCAGTTGCTGACAACAATGTCAAAAAAAGTAAAGTGCTTCTCAGGGTTCTGGTCTGCTGTAGCTTATGGCTATCTGAGCACACATCCAGTGACAATCTGACTTAGGTAAATCATAAACGTTGGTATTATTGAGTAACAGAATAGTATTGAAGGTCTTTCAGTTTAAAGTTTTTCCTCCTATTCTCCTTGATTTCTTTGCAGCACAAAACGTTTAATTGTTGATGTCATCCGCTTCCAACCAGGGGAGACACTGACCGAAATCTTGGAAACACCAGCTACCTCAGAGCAAGTATGAAGTTGTTTACCTGTGTTCTTTTTAGACTAGGAATTTGTCATCTGTCCATGTAGTTGTGGGTATACTCGGGAATCTGCATTTATGTATTGCACTGAAGCTGTCTCCGCTGATGTTGGAGCAGAGTGTAACAATAATAAGGAGGGGAATATAATGGAAATAAATAGTATGTGTGATCTTACTCCCCTAGAAACTAGAGAAACCAGTCGCTAGAAACTGTTTATCTGAAAGACCTTTGTAAATGGCAGGTAGACTTCTGCTGGTTCCCATATGTGGAATGTGTTCATTAAACATGGATTCATTGGAGTCAGTATGGGAAGGACAAAAAAACCCCCTCTTTATTCTGTGTTCTGCCAGAGGTCAGACAATCTGACAATTTCTGGTTGTTACCTTGAAATTGATCTGCTTCTGAACTTACAATTTTTGGTTTTCTTTCTCTAGGAAGCGGAGCATCAAAGAGCTATGCAGAAACGGGCTATTCGTGATGCTAAAACTCCAGATAAGATGAAAAAATCTTTGTCTGTAAAGGAAGATGGCAACTTAAATCTTCAAGAAAAAAAAGATAAAATCAAGACAGGCCTGAAGAAGTTGGCAGAACTGGGAACAGTGAATGCAAAAAATAAATATCAGGAACTAATCAATGACATTGCGAAGGTATGCCAATCAGTGGCTTCCTAGTAATCATAGTGGAGTTTTCCCAGAGTTTGCAGCATTATGAAACTGGCATGAGTTTTCAGGAGGAGTACGTTTTGTAGTAGCTAATTTACAGATACGAAGCCTGCCTTTTGCCACAGTGTTTCCACCTCTTGGCATTTGAGAAGTCCTTTATTTTTGTAGGATGCTTGTGTTTTCTCAAATGACTGTGTTGCCAGAAACTTGAACACAGGACAACGCAGAATCACAGAACTCTAGAGGTTGGAAGGGACCCTCAGAGATCATCTAGTTCAACCCCCCCTGCCAAAGCAGCTTCACCCAGAGCAGGCTGGACAGGAACACGTCCAGGCAGGTTTTGAGTATCTCCGGAGAAGGAGACTCCATAACTTTAAGGAAAACTCTTGTGGCTTGGAGGAGAAGTCCTTATGTATGATTTTTTTTCCTTTCTGCTCCTTTCCACTAATTTAAGTAGTGCGTCTACAAACTTAGCACACACGTCTGTGACTTAAAGACATCCTAACCATTATTTTTATTTAAATTCATTCAAGAACATCTAAATGATAAAGGAGGGAGCTAAGAAAAACTTTCAAAAGTGATCTAATACTGTTGTACATTGCTATAGTGACAATGTACTTTCTATCGCATCTTTACCAAAAAACAATTTGTGAAATGTTTTGTCTGTGAAGTGAATTAAGTAATGGCCTTTAGGGATGCAATTAGAATTAATCGTACTGTCATCAATGTGTATCAAAAATGAAAACAGAAGTTGACTTAAACACATAATAATTTTTGTCCAGATATTAAGGTATTGTATACTTAAAGATGGCTTACTAACAAAGAAAGATAAGGAAGACCATGTGCTGCTATGGTTATAGAGCTTGATTTGTAAGATGCCTTTCCTACCCAGCGATGGCAAAAATTGTTGTCTGCCTTTAGATCATGTGCTATTGGTGCCCACTCTAGTCATTGCAACTAGGACAGCATCGAAGTTTGAGAAAGCAATAAAAGGTTCAAATCAGCTGCTGTGTACAGCTGGTTAGTTACAAAAATAGTCAACACAGAGAAGAAGTGGTGACAGTTAAACTGGGGCAAGGGCAACTGAGGGCTCCAGCTCGTAGCATGAAGCGAGACAAAGCAAAATACAGCGGTGTGATTCAAATACTTTGCTCTGAGCTTGAGCAAATGGAGAGCTCGAATGCCTGTTAAGTGTCTGTCTTGTTTTTTTCTGCGGTGCAGGATATCCGAAATCAGCGTAGATACCGTCAGAGAAGAAAGGCGGAGCTGGTGAAACTGCAGCAGACATACAACGCCTTGAACTCCAAAGCTACTTTTTATGGGGAACAAGTGGATTATTACAAAAGCTACATCAAAACGTGCTTGGATAACCTGGCCAGCAAGGGCAAGTACGTATCTCGGAACCGTGCAGTGGCCCTGGAAGTGTTTCTTAAAGAAAGCCCATGTAGGTTGTTGCTAAGAAGAATCATAATGCCATCTGCTAAAAGCTCCTCTGCCAAGCTCGTTACCGCAGTGATAGTTCTAGGATAAAGGTTTCAGCATTGGTGAGGAAATTACGGGGAGAAGGCAGTGCCTCAAATGAGGTCAAATAGACATACTTGAAAGAATTTTGATCCCTCTGGGAGAGGGAAGTGTACAGAGTTGGTGGGAATGAAGGAGGTTGCCCCGATAATGCGCATTCTGCTGCCACTCTGCCTTGTCATCCTTTCTAGGAGCAGAGAATGAAAATAACATAGTTATCTTCAAGGAAAGCATTGATCATGTATTGTCCTTTTTTGATCCCAAATGGAGTTAGTTGTCGTAGTGCTAGTCCATCCAGATTTTCCTGAAAAAAAAATATGTCTTCCTCCCCAGTGAGATGTAGGAAGACCAACTGCCAGTGAAAACCGAGGCAAGAAAGTTGTTGAGTAATCTCAGCCTTTTCTCCATGCCAGTTGTCACCAGATCCCCTTTTGCCTAGGGATAGATGGTACTGCTTCTCATGAAGTACCATGTGGTTGCAGTTTGGGTTTTTTTTTTTTTTCTCTTTATTTTTTCTGCAGTGTAAGAGTTACAGTAGAAAATCAAAGATCTGATCTGAGCTATGAGCGCCTGCTTAGATAAACTCACTGGTAGAAATACATCATCTATCAGCTGCGTTAGTCACAGTTGATTAGCTATACTGGTACTATCCCCTTATCCAAATAGGATTAAGTGTTTGCTGTCCAAAATCTCTTTAGTCGTTTGATCATCTTGTTTGGTTGGGTTTTTTTTCAGAGTCTCTAAGAAACCTCGGGAGATGAAAGGCAAAAACAGTAAAAAGATTTCTCTAAAATATACAGCAGCTCGACTTCACGAGAAGGGAGTGCTTTTAGAGATCGAGGACCTGCAAGCTAATCAGTGAGTATCTTTTTAAAAATCTTTAGAGCTAAATAACCTTCTTGAAGGAAAACAGGTACGTTAAATTCTTGTCTCTTTCTTCAGACCAGTTTAGGCGCTAGCAATTGAGGAACAGGAACTCTGAGATTTGAGATCGTGACAGATTGTCTTGTGATTTTGTTCTTGGAATTTAGCATTGGTGGTTGAGCTATTAAAGCTGAAGAAACTGCTTTGGCAATCTGGGCTGGTATCTCTAGAGCCAAGACACATTACAAGTTCTCCTTTTTTTTTTTTTTTCCCCTGTTTGAAGTGAAGTGAGTCTTTGATTCAAAAGTGTAACAGGATTTAAATGTGACATCCTCTTCTCACCTGCCCCTTCCCTGTCACCCCCAGAATCATGGGAAGGGTACCTCCTCGGAATTAGTACTATGGTTAATAATCTCTCACTGTTGAAAAATGTACTTAATGCTAGATTGAGTTTGTCCAGCTGCAGTTTGCTAGCCTTTAGAACTTGGTATATCTTCTGTGGAATATAGAGAAGCTGCCTGTTACTAGAATTTTTTTCAACCCTGAATCATATTTTGTACTTTACACTAAATGTGGCATGGATGTGCACCACTAAAGTGGTGTTTAGACTAAAAACTGTTTAGACTGCATGGGCTAAATTACTGTATTTCCTACCACACTTGTGACCTACTGATCACCTTGTGTAAAGGTAGAATCTGTTAGGCTTCCACTGATTGGTATATTGAGTCTTGTCAGCTTTCACGGTCTCATTCCAAATGGGGATACAGAATAAAGAGTTAAGAATAGAATTCTTAGAAATTTATCCTCAGATTTCATCTTGTTTATTCTCTTCCTGTTTCAGTAGGAATTATGTGTTCAGTAATGAACTGTGGTTTTTCATAGGTTTAAAAATGTGATATTTGAAATCAGTCCAACAGAAGAAGTAGGAGACTTTGAGGTAAAAGCAAAATTCATGGGGGTACAGATGGAAACCTTTATGTTACATTATCAGGTAAGAACTGTTCTATTTAATAGTGGCATATAAGTTCTGCTTGGCAGATTCTTTATCAACATGATAATGACATGTTTTCTGCCTGAACAGTCTGAAAAATGCTTTCAAAACCAATCCATTTGTTGCAGGCAAAACAGATGCAAACGGGGAATTCAGACAACTTTTGTTTCTTTAAAAATGAATGCCTGATATCACTCTGTGTTCTTAGTTACGCTTACGTGTACACAGACAAAGTGAACACATGTGTTTTCAACCGCTTTCTGCTCCAGCAGAAAGATGGGGAGTCTGTGGTGGCAGTCAGTTGGGCTTGGATGTGGTGGCTTCAGTTGGCTGTGACTATTGGTGTTCTTTCTCCCACCCTACACTTCCTGTTTTTTTCAGAAATGCAGTTCTTAGGAGTCCTCAGCCTTTATTTAGGCCAGGCTACTGAACAGGCATAATGACTTTTTTCCAAGTGGTTCCCTTTTCGTCCTGCCATGCCATTGCTGTTATGCCTGGTGTCTCTGTCCCCTTCTTCCACTTCTGCTCCTGCCGACCCCCCACCCAGCTTGGGCATCATTAGGTCTGTTAACCTTGGGTGCCTCAGGGGTCTCAAAATAGGTTGTGTGCAGGAGCACCTTGCGTTGCCGTAAGTCCATGCCCCCAGCCTGGGAAGGATGGCTGCCTTGCACAGGTTTCTCGGGTGCTCTGAGAGCCCCTGGTTTGTTCTGGTCCTAATATATCAGAGCTGGTCACGAACTTCTTGGTTCCCGGGGCTGCCCAAAGTTGCTCAGGCACGTGTGTGGCCATACTACTGTGCCTTTGTAGCACTGCTTTGCAGAAAGAGCAGATACTCTGAGAGGACAGCAATGAGGGAACTGCTGTCTGTCATCCAAGTATAGCATTAGCAGTGGCATCAGTTAAAAAGACTTGCATTGTCATTGCCAAAATTTTTAGAGAAAGCAGCAGAAGTAGCTTTATGGTTTTTACTCCAGCATCACCCAGGCTGGCCAGGAGCAGGAGCCAGGTTTGGATTTTGGAACGCACACAGTGTTTTCCTGAGGTAGCACTTCCTGAACGCCTTCTCCAATGTGTGCTGTTCAAGAGCGGGCTTGCCGAAAGAAATTAATTGCTGAGATAAATGAGTGCAGGAAGTCCTATTGCATTGTTGGGTGCATCACTGAGAAGAGCAAAGTGTAACTAGAAGTAGTGCCTACATAAACAAGACCGAATCAGCATCATGTACATAGTCCCAACAAAGATGTTGTTTCTTTCTCTGCCCTAGATTGCAGTGCTGTAAAACCCCTGGTTGAAACATATAATAACTAAGATTTTTAGAAAGTGACACTGTTGAATGTTGTAATGTTTCATGAGTACATAATATAACTAGGCACATAGGAAACCCTTTTGAAACTTTACAACTTTGTGGCTGCTGTGCAAATGAAAAGCCTGGAGATGACTAGATCTGAAACTTTAATTTCTTAAAATGGTCTTCTGTTTCTTCCCTCTTTTGTAATTTTTTTTTTTAAATAAACACGGATTAAAGAAAAACCAACAAGATCTTAAATGCCTTGGAGCAACTTTATTTTTCATGCAGTACAAGCAGATCTGTAGTGAATCTCTCATTTTTCTGTCTTATGCCATGTACTTTGTGATTGATAGTCCTCAAAAACCTACTGTCCCACAGAGTCTTGTATATTCTCTGTAAGCTCTTGAGGATTCTGGGCTCATAGAGGTATTCTCTTTGGCAGGACCTTTTGCAGCTGCAGTATGAAGGCGTTGCAGTCATGAAGTTGTTCGACAGAGCAAAAGTGAATGTCAACCTTCTGATCTTTCTTCTGAATAAGAAATTTTATGGGAAGTAACCAGCCTTTGCCAGCAACTGTATGAAAAGGGAGATGAGTAGAAACCTGCACATAGAACTTGTAATGATATAGCTACATATCAGTATATGCCCATGCTGTGCTAAAATATATCAAATGTATTATGAAGGAGGACTTAAGAACCTCTTGTGAAATGACAACCCTGATTGAGTTTGCAGGGAGTTGGTTTCTTGTTTATTTATGATCCTCGTCTTCAACTTTGAAGGTCCCCTGAGAAGCAGTTAATTTAGAATGTGTTTTTACATAGCGCTGGGGATTAAACTAATGTTAAGAGTATATTTAGGGCATCTAGATGCTTTATTTGCCTAACTGTGTGCTTCATGAAGCTTGAATTTTTGTTGCCTGTGCAAAGAGAAAGCTGGCACTGTGCAGCAGTCGGTTTGCCTCTTCCTGAAGGCAAAAAAAGGTTGCAGATTGTATTTGGACTCCAATTATTCTCTAACAGCAGTGACCAAAATAAAAAAATGTTCAAGGTCCGGGTTACACGTTTGTTGCAAGCCAGTTCCCAAGATAGAACTACTACAGTCTGGGGAATCAGTAAACGTCATAAATGGCTGCTGAATTATTAATGATTATGTACTATAGCCGCATAGCATAGCTTTAGTGTCTCAGTTTTCTTGATTTTTTTTTTTCTGTTTATCAAACTAATAATTTACAAATGGCCCCTTAAAATAGAGAGACTGTGGAATGTATTTACTACTGCTGCAGATGAAAGGAATTTGGAGTAAGAGAAGGAAACTTAAAAAATCTCTTGAGACATGTTAACTTTTAACATTGCTTGCAAAGCATTTGAAATGTAAAGATGACTTTTTTTCCAGTTTAGAGCAATGTTCTATATATCTGTATCTGATGCAATAAACATTAGCCTCTACCTGCAGACTTGTCAAAGAAAGACTATCTTAAGTAGGTTAGCTTTTAAAAAGTTAAATTTTTCTAGCTATACTCAAGTTCCTGTTTCTATTACTACTTTGTTTTTTTTCACCATGGTGGTGGGTGTGGGCTGTTCTGCTATATACTATAAAAATGTTGAGGCTCTAAAAAAAAAAAACAAAACCAAAAACAAAACCCAAACACCTTTTAAAACACCTGGTTGCTCCAGCTCTCTCCCCAGTTTTTTATTAATGTTCTTATTTTTTTAAAAAAGCATACCTCTTAATTGTAAATTTCAAGTTATTCATAGGTCACTGGTGGTGTTCATTCAGATTACTGAGTTTAATTAAACTGCTTTATCTCTAATCTACACAGGGCTAGATATTTCAGCTTAGATCTTTTTTCTCATAAAAGACACTTGCAGTATTTGAAATGGCTACATCCCTAAGGATGACTTTTCCACAGTCCTTTTTGGAAGCAAGTATTTATTTCAACCTGCTGGTGTCTAGAGTGTAATCAAATGTATTTTAAAGGTTGGTGCATGTATGGTCCAACCCAGTAACAAAAACTACTTACCAAACCCAAGAAAGATCTTTGTGGTCTAGATGTTCTGAAACAGAAATACCTCAAAACTGAATTTCCACTGAAATCTGGTGAAAAGGTCTTAAATGGGATAAAGGTCTTTCCCTTGTTTTTTGTGTGTGTTTCTGTTTTTTTGGTTTGTTTTTTTTTTTTCCCTGCCTCTGAATTTGCTGTATTGTAGAAGGACCTAAAACATTAATTCCTTCGATTTAGGAATGATGAGAATAATGGTAGAACATTATAAAATGATTGTTAGGAAAATGCAGTTGCACTCTGCAAGCTCTTGAGCCACAAGGCTTGATCATCCCCTCCCCCTTTTTCCCCTTTTTTTTCCCTTTTTTTTTTTTTAATGAATACTTTAAATATTTTTCAATGTCTGCCAAATAAATTTGGAACAAGGTAATGAGGTGTAATGAGGCCTGTGTAGTACCCATGGGCTACTCACATCCTTACTATGTGATTTAGAGTAATTCCCTTGTTGCCTACACCTATTGAAAAAAACAGGGTTTTGGCAAAAAAATGAAAAAATCAAAAACCAACAAATGAGTTCTTTGAAAATAATCTTAAAAAGGGGAATCTACTCCTTTTAGCTGAGCAACAGTAAGGAACTGTGGAATTGATTTTTTTTTTTTTTTTAAAGGAAAAGCTTTATTAAAAGACCCAATCTCAGCACTTAATTATATGTATTTTGTAACTTACTGGTGGCTTACCTTTGCTTGCTCCATTACACCACTGTATTTACCATGGGAGCAGCTACAAGTACAAAGCATATCTTATTTCTCTCCTGGTAAAATTGGCCTTTGTAACTCACGGCTAAGTAAAAAGCAGTTTGTCCCCACGGGTGCTGGGTGATCTCCTGACTGCAGGCAGCAGCCATGAACAGGGAGCAGGTACCGCTCCCGGGGGGCATGGCCGGGCCAGTTCCTCCTGGGTGTGGGGATGGCCCTGGAGGGAGGAAGCACAATGGGTGACACAACACAGTCAAGGTGGAGGTGTCACGAAGTGCTCCCTGCCCAGGGGGGCCCTCCCTGTAGCCATGTTGCACCTGAAGGGACCTCCCAGAGCGCTCCAGCCCCGTCCTCGTGGAAGAAGCACGCGCCAGTCCTCAGTGGCATCCTACTCATTTAACAGCAGCATCTTTTGGTTCAGCTTGGGTATATGCCAAGGCCCTTACAGATGCTGCTGCCACCCTTGCACTGCACTGGGGTTCTCCTTGCCAGTTGCTGTGGCTCTACGGTGTATCTGTGGCCAGCAGCTACCCCAAACCCTGCCCCAGAGCCAGCAAACGCTGCCCCAAAACGCCCCTGCCCAAGTGCCCCCAAAGACCTGCCCAAGGGCTCTGAAACACCCTGGACCCTGACTCAGGGTCCCCAGTGCCCGCTTCCAGATATCCCCAAATCCTACTCCAGGCCCCACACCTCCCAAGGTGGTTCCCCGTGGCTGACATCAACACTTGAACCTTCACTGCCCTCAGGCCCTGCCCAGGGGCTGGCATCCGTGAGAGGCTGTGCTCAGGATCAGGGGGCACTTTGGCCTTGCTGTCAGAGCCAGTTGTCCCCAAGGGTTTGTGTAACACCCCCGCCTCCCTGGACAAGACTGAAATGTGTTTGTCCAGTGAAACGATGTCATGGACTCTTTCTGAGTCTTTGTATGATGAGCATGAGACTCAAAAGCTGACTTGTTTGTCATGGCTTGTGCAGCCTTCTCATCATGGCTCTGCCCAGGCTGGTGCTGACAGAAAAATGTTTTTTGGCCCTTGGAACCAGCTCTAGTTCTTGCACTTGAACTGTAGGTTTGTGGTAATTTCTAGAATGAGACTGACAATTGTTGGTGCATGCTGCCAGTAAAGCTCTCCTACAACAACGGGGATTCTCTCACCCATATGGGAATATAACTGTGAGCCAGAGCACCTTGAGAAACGGGAGAGATACTGTAATCACAGAATCACAGAATCTTCTAGGTTGGAAGGGACCTTAAAGATCATCTTGTCCAACTGTCAACCTAATTCTGACGAAAAATAAACACCCACAACAAACAAAAAGCAACACCATCACTAAACCATATCTCCTAGCACCACATCAACCCGTCTTTTGAACACCTCCAGGGATGGTCCCTCAACCACCAATGCCCATTCCAATGTCTGATAACCCTTTCGGTGAAAAATGGGGACTATTTCTGGACACATATTCCTCATGTGCAGGTGTCCTTGGGATACAGATTGTCTGTGCTTCCTGCTCTGACAAGACAGTGTCCTGAGGAGCTTCTGAAGACAAAATGAGGCCAGGTGCTGGGTTTTTTGTCTGTTTGTTTTGGGGGGGGTGGGGTGTGGATGTGCAGTTTCCAAAACAGGGTGCGAGGTTGACTGCTGGTGGCAGCCCACAGAGCTCTTTTGCTGCCTGATCTTTCCTTTTTTTTTTTTTTTTTTTTTTTTCCACTCCTTTTTCATGGCTGTAACAGCTTTCATTTGGATAGTTTTAGCAGAGCAATTAAATGACTTGCCTGTGTAAAACTGCTGGTAGTACCAGGAAGGTAAATGCTTGAGCCAGTAGCGAATAACTTGGCTACAAGTAGAATTTCTGAAGGAAGAACAGCAACAGGAAGCAAATCACAAGTTCCAAAAAAATTGCGTGTGTCAAACACACATCAAAGTTTAATTGCCAGATGCTGTTTGGCAGTATGTTTCAAGTGGCTGTTGAAAGCGTGGACATGGAGACAAGGCATATCTCTGAATGTGAAGCACTAAAGAGAGAGAAGTTCATGGCAGTGCAAGTGTGGACTGAAGAATGTAATGCTTTAAAGAAGTCATAGAAACTCTACGAGCTAAAGAGGTATGTATCCTATTTCATCTTCATTGAACCACTTTGGTTTGTGCTTTTGCTGCTCCCACAGAAATTCCCTTTTCACGTCTGTTAAGCGTGAACCACCATACGTTCAGTATAAAGCTTTGAAGTTTTCTGATGTTTCCACAGCCTAGGGAGAGATTGTGAACCCCTTCCTCAGCAACTAAAGCTTGGGGCACAGCGCGCTCCAGTATGAGATGCTCCCTTGTGCTGCTGCCTGGCACCTGTCCTGCTCTGTGAACCAGGGACAGGTGGGAATCACCCTA